>LRSR01003274.1:0-14552 GCA_001579985.1 Hypsibius dujardini
TCTGTCTGTCTGTCTGCCTGTCTGTCTGTTGAATCGCCTATAAAAAATTTGTTTATCGCAGATTCGTCCAACTATCTAATTCGTACTGGCACCGTCAAATTGTCCGTCTGCCATGCCTGTGCCAAAGCTCCCTGGCCCGAACAGGTCCACTCCTGTCTGCCTTCCTGGCGCAGACACTGACAAACACTGACAAACACTGACAAACACTGACAGACAGACAGACAGACAGACAGACAAACAGACAGACAGTAAACATGCTTCAAGCTCTTCCATGGAAACTTACCGGCAATAGCGGCGTCCGGATCGCTGTCTAAAGACAGAACATCATTACTAACATTACCACGAAAAAGTCCACACAATGCACCGGTCAGCATGCCTGTCCCAACCCGCAAATAGCAGGCATACCTGAATCAGTGGCATCATCCTCGAATAATCGCTCCAGCTCCGCAGTGCGGTCGCCATCACTATCCTCGGAAGCTTCTTCTTCAGACCATCGGGAAGGGTAATCACCGTCCATGTCCAACTCATCATCATCATCATCATCATCCCACTATGAAATGCGAAGCTATAGAAACACATTCCCCGCAGCAGGGACCATAGAAATCAAATTACATACCTCAGAATCCGACTGTTCCAGAGCCTCGTTGTACCACTTATCGAAGTCGGCTGTCTGTAAAATTGCGAGGCGATATAAAAAACAGTCGAAAAATAGAGACGCCAAAAAGTAGCGGATCACGTACGTCCTCGGCGGTGGCAGTCCTCGCTACAAGCCGCCGTTCCTTGGCCTGTTCGCGAAGCTCAACTTTGCGTGCCTCGTCCTGTTTTTCGATCTATGAAAAAAAGTTAGAGGACTGAAATCCGACAAGCAATCCTCCACCATCCCCGGCACTCTTCCATACCTTGGCCAACAAATTATCAGCGAAAATGTGGGCGTCATCGCTTTCAGGCACTTCCTCCTCCCGATCTGCAAAAAGGAATATCATTTTTGTGGCGCAAAACCGAGAAAGATAACCCACATCACATCAGCCATAAACAAATAGTCAATGAATCCGCGAATTCAACTCTTTTTATTCACCAAAGAAATCTGCGAAACAGCCTACAGTAGATCAATCATTTCAAAATCACGATTGGCCATTAAGAAAACAATCAATCTATGGACCAGCACCATGATAACTCTGTTCATCAACCTCGATCGATAAAAAAGTCGCCAGGAAGAGCAAGATCGCCTTCGTCAAGAAGGAATGTCCCCACATATTTTCAATGCCAATCACAAACACGAATCACTCACCGGATTCGTCTGTATCAGTATCCACAACCGAATCCCCAGACTCAGGCTCCATGGAATCGTCACTGAAGGAGAGCACGGCCAACTCCTCCACCGAGAGATTCGACATCAATTTCTCGATAAACAAGTCCAGCTTCGATTTCCGCACCGGCGGCGGGGTTCTGCTCCGCACCAGCGGCGGGGTTCTGCTCCGCACCAGCGGCGGGGTCCTGCACCGCCTTGCTACACTAATACCCGACTCGACCACAGGAGCCTTCTTCCGTTTAGTGGCAACGGTGGACGGCAAGACCACGGGAGAAACTGCATGCTCGGTGATGTCCAATATCGAGGTTAATTCCCCGGCTAAGGCCTGCACAGCAGCCACTGAAACAGTTGAACCTTCGGAAAAGGGTTCTGATGGAGAGACCAGAATCTCTTGAGCTGAATCCAAGGGAAGATCAAGAAGAGTGGGATCAGTGGAAGTTTCGGTCACCGCTGCGCTGACAGCGAGTTCTTCCGGAGCGTCTGCAATAGCATCCGCGACAATACTGACATCTTTGGGTGCATCCACGCGAGCAATCGATTCAGTGGTTTCTGCCTCAGGCCCATTAGTGGCCGGTTCACCGTTATCTGCCACAGCTGCGGGGGTGTGGCTGGCGATGAACGCGATCTCCTCGGTCGTGTCCCGATGCCACAGCGCCAGAAAGTGATGGAACAACGGTTGGATCTGCACGGAATAGATATTCTTCAAAGGGGCACGATCGACCGGCGGGACGACGCGGTCAGCGGCGTTCACGGAGGACTCCAAGCGGATCACCGGCGGCGCTTGGCGTGTGCTGCTGCCGTGAGAAGTCACTTCCCCGTCGGAATCCATAGAGTCACCGTCGAAGTGATCGGACGGGTTGAGCGTGGATGCGAAATTAACGCGAGAGGATTCTGCAACAGCAAAAAGAGAAAAGCGATGTCTAAATAGTAAACTGAAAGAAATTTCGAAATTGCTGACCGTTGACAAACTAATAATTCATAGCGACTATTTCATGTTGATTCATATTAGCTTTTGCGGTATTGATGAAGTAAACTCAGGCATATGGTAAAATTCTTCTACGAACCGGAAGTATGACTGACGGCATTCATCACACCATCCTCCTGCTTGATGCGATCGTCGGACAACAACTCGAGAACCACAGGCGTCGGTGGAGAAGACGGTTTATCCGAAGCCAAAACCTTCTGCGACGATGAGATCCCAGCTGCGAGTTTACTCTTCTTCGCTCGATTCTTGAGAGGAGCTGGTGCTTCCACTGGTACAGGATCTACGAAAGTATGGGACAAAAATCCAATTAGTCCAAAAGAGTAGACTTTCAAACACGTAATCAAGCCTATACTCAATCAAAGAGAAAGGCAGATTCCGAAACTGAAACGAAACTACACAGCATATACAATTATGAAGAGAAGTCTGTATTTCGGTTCACCCTCCACTTGATCGATAAATCGGCTCACTCATGGGTTTCTATTTTATGGCAGGTGCTTGATTGTTTGGTTTTTAGAAATGCTATAGCATACTAGGATATAGTACAACAAATCAAACAATCAAGCACCTGCTATCAGAAAGAAACCCATGAGTGAGCCGATTTATCGACCAAATGGAGGGTGAGCCGAAATACAGATTTCACCTTATACGGATAGTTATTAAAGATAGATTAATTGAGTTATTTATTATTCACGCAATTGATAAGAGTCGGCTCAATCAATCAAGCAATCGATCTATAACTCCAACTCAAACTGGTACATGCAACACGCACAATAAAGGGAAATTACGGGATCACAAAAACTATGATCAATCCAGGAACGAGAAAACAGTATTAAATATGAATCTGACTGAATCAAATAATCAGTTCATTTAAACAGCAAAGAAAAGCTATTCAATCTTATTGTTTCAACCAAGTGTTTCCAGTATATCAATTGAACCACGAATGATCTGGCCGAACTTGGCTGCAACACGAAATCACTCTCGCCAAATGCCCATCAGCGCCTCCACTTCCATAGATAATAAACTTTTATATTCAACTAAATCAACTTCCGGCCCTTTTTGAAGTAAAAAACTCACCGTGCGAGCTAACAGGGCCAATTTCTTCAGTTCCCAGGGAGCGCTCTCCTCGAGAATTCTTCTCATTCTCCTTGCTTGAGCTCCGCCGTATGAGACTATTCGCATTCTCCTCCGCCTGCTGCTCCAGTCGAAGGAGCTTTCGCGATGACGATGTCTCCTGCCGTCGAAGGTACTTGTCCTGATGACGAGCCAGGCGAGTGGCATATTTCACTTGCAAGGCATCATCCAGATCAGCGTCAGGATTCTCCAGGAGATCCTCCCGCAGCTGGAGCCACTCCAGTTTGCTCTTCTCAGCCGCTCGCAACCGTTCAGCGCGGTCTCTGTCCGAGGAGGGGGAGCGTCGAGAAGTGGAGGGCTTGTTGGTCCTTTGGTCCGCAATGATGGCATTGATGTTAACTTTGCTCATTTTTCCTCCCTACCAACAATCAAACGATCACCATTCCAATTTTCAGATATGATGAGGAAAGAAGGAAAATGAGGGGTCGATTCATAGTGCGTAATGGAAGGGTCAGTCAGTGCGTGGTGCTGAATATGTGATCAAAAAAAGGGATAAGAAAATAAAACATTCAGTTTGAGTTTTTTTTGAAGAACGGGAATGTTTTGCACCAATTGGCGTAACATAATCCCTTCGGTTGTGGCGCGAAAGGGGAACAACCACTTTCGGCCAATCATCTACGAGGATACAGTGAAATGGGCGGGGGCAAAATCTTTCTCGCATGTGGCGCTCGTCAGATTCAGCCCAACGCTCGGTTTTTGTTGCCTCCCGGTCGCACAATTTAGATAGCGCGTTCGCTCGGTTAAAGCTGCCGCTCGGTTACGCAATCCTATTTTTACAGCACACGGAAATTTTGTTTTCTTTAAATTTTCTGCTATATCTTGCGGCTTGCGGGGTACAATCCAATCAAAATTGTCCAATTCTGATCCGCTAGGATCAAGATGAAGTGTCATTACGAGGTCCTTGAAGGTATATTTATACTGTATACGCTGTCCAGTGTACACAACCGTTTTGTTAACGGGTTTGCTCATTATTGTTGTTGATTGATTGATGAATTGGGCTTTTGAATAAATTCTTGCTGTATAGTATGTAGTCGTTTGATTGTTGATTAGCTTTAGCCAGTGTCTCGCATTCGCACGAGCCATTGATTGATGTATTGAGTCGAATAACTGTGTTTTGTTTTCCAGTGCCCAGAGATGCGAAAGTGGAGGACATCAAGTAACCAAATGTTATATCCAATGTCGTTTTAATTTTTACTTACGAGTTTGTGTTCGCAGGAAAGCTCGGGACAAATTAGCAAAAAAGGTAGTTTTATAATTCTTTGACAATTTTTCTCTGCGTTCCTCCAAGAACTCTTTCGGTTCACAGTTCCACCCTGACAAGGCACATCAAGCCAACGATCCATCCCTGGTCGCGGAGTATACCGCCACTTTTCGGCTCATTCAACAAGCTTATGAAGTCTTGAGCGACAATCATGAGCGCGCCTGGTCAGAATCTTTTTCACGACTTCCGATGAAATATTCTGACTGAATTTTAATTTAATTTACTTTGTGTTCATCTCGTTTAGGTACGATAGCCATCGTGAGCAGATTTTATCCAGCGGTAATAAAACCGTCCAGGAGGACATTGCGCTGTTTTCATACTTCAATACGTCGTGTTATTCCGGCTACGGCGATGATGAAAATGGATTTTACGCAGTCTATCAGAAGATTTTTACCCAGATCAGCGCGGAGGATGTCCGGAAGGCGAAGGATAATTATGAGGAGTATCATGTTCCGGTTTTTGGTAAGCAATTAGATGAAGATTGTGATACGCGTAGTATGGAAATGGAAAGTATTTGCCAAAGGGGAGAGTCCGATCATAATGCCATCGAACAAACACACTCTCGTCGCAAGTGGAGAAAAATGTTTAATCAGGCCACCCCGATATCGGATTACTTGTCTTGATTGTTCAATCAACCACTTGTCTTGCTTGATCAATCAATCAACCACTTGTCTTGATTGTTCAATCAATCAACCACTTGTCTTGCTTGATCAATCAATGAACCACTTGTCTTGATTGTTCAATCAATGAACCACTTGTCTTGATTGGTCAATCAATGAACCACTTGTCTTGATTGCTCAATCAATGAACCACTTGTCTTGATTGCTCAATCAATGAACCACTTGTCTTGATTGCTCAATCAATCAACCAATCGTTGTTTGAAATGTATTCGGCTGTATAAAAGTCGAAGTCAGCAATCGTCACCTGAGCTTTCCATGTTTGCAGGAAATTCGACCAGCCCTTACGACGACATTGTAAACCCCTTCTACGGCTTTTGGCAGAGCTACTCCACCAAACGCACCTTCTACTCGCTGGATAAATGGGACTTACGAGAGGCGGACAACCGCCGGACGTCCCGCGCGATGGAGAAGGAAAACAAGCGCGTCCGCGACGCCGCCAAGAAGGAGTGGAACGAATCGGTCCGCGAACTGGCCAGCTTTGTGCGCAAACGCGATCCCCGCGTCAAGGCTTATCGCGCCCTGCTGGAGCAGAAGGCGGAGGAGAACCGACTGAAGGTGATTGCGCTGCAGGAGGAGCAGCGCCGGCAGCGGCAGGAACTCATCTCCTCCCACGTGGACCGCACCGACAACGCGGAACTCGAGAAGCGGTATCGTGATCTTGAGAAGTCGCACAAAAAAGCCGGTCGTGGTGATACGGTGTCTGACGGGAGCGCTGATGAGTGCGATGAGGACGTGGAAGTCATTGAAGAGGACGACGAGGACGACGACCCGCTTTACTGCGTGAGTTGTGAGAAGCGGTTTAAGAGTGTCCCAGCGATGCGGAATCACGTCCAGTCGAAGCAGCATCGGAAGAATATGGAGTTGCTGCGCGCAGAACTGGTCGAGGAAGAAGGCGTCGAGGGCCTGGCAGATGATTTGGACCAATTAAATGTAGCTGATACTGAGACTTCCACGCAAAAGCCAACGGCAGCAGATGTGTCTGTGTCGAAGAAAGCGGAATCGGTAGTGGCGAAGCCTCCTATCGAAGACGAGGAGGAGGAAACGGTTATTTTGGCCCAATCGGAGCCGGTCATTGAGGTGGAGGCTTACACAAGCCGGAATAAGTCGAAAAAAGAAAAGAAGACCAAGATGGCGCAACAGAAGGTCCAGGAGCTGGGATTGAAGTGCGCGGTTTGTCGGGAGGTCTTCCCGTCGCGGAATAAGCTCTTTCAGCATGTAAAAGATGAGAATCATGCGATACTGAAATGATAATCTATTCATATTCCGCGTTTCGCATTTCATTCGAGAGAAGTATCCTAAAACGTTCAATCTGTTCGGTTGATTGAGAACAAAAAATCCTTTTAGCAAAAATGGAAGGAAAAGAATCGCAGAGTTTGGTGTTTGCCAAAAACAAATCTTCAAGGAGGGTAGCGGAAAAATCAAGGCCCGTCACCTCTCGCATCCGGTTTCATCACGAGCTACCGGCCAGCACAAATAACAAAAGAAAGCAAAAACAAAACCGGCCAAAAACAAATTCGGATTTCGGAATCTTGAAATCGACAACAAACACATGGCAGATATGCAGGAATTAGCCAAGATGTCCAACTTGTTTGGCTAGCATTTGCTGGATCCAACTGATTAGGATTGTGTCAGTCTCCGGGCTGGGGATAGAGTTAACGGGAATCAGATCGTCTGCCTGGCCCATTCCGTGAGATCTTGCCAGCGGAAAACGAACGCCGCGCATCGCATCGTCATAGATCCATTTCGACTCCTCATCAATTCCATTCCTTTGGAATACGAAAACAACAAATCGTCAAACTAACAAAAACAAACCCACAGACATTCCGATGAGCAAAAATATGTACTAATCAGCAACAGACAGACAGGCAGACAGATAGACAGACAGGCAGGCAGACAGATAGGCAGGCAGACAAACAGACAGACAGACAGACAGACAGATAGACAAACAGACAGACAGACAAACAGACAGACAGACAGACAGATAGACAGACAGATAGACAGACAGATAGACAAACAGACAGACAGACAGACAGACAAACAGACAGACAGACAGACAGACAGACAACTTCGTTCGTCAGCGCGTGAGGAGAATCCGGGAAGATAGGGCTGCCAGTAGAGCTGTTGTGCTCCAGAGCGCATCGAGCGACCCGCATCAGATCATGTCCCTCCATTCCGCGATATCGTCGCTTTGCAAAATGGCTACTGTTCATCTTGTCGTTCAACTTCCCCTTCGACTCTTCACCAACCCTACAATATCCATAAAAATCCCCTCCCCCCAGTAGTGGAAGGAAAACTCGATCAACGTAACGATTTGCCACTGGTCGGTTTTGAGGCTTGCAGTCTCTTCCGTCGAGTCTGCAGAAAAACAGATCATCAACGGTTCAGACCCAATCCTCATGAAGGGCATTAGAGCCAGGTAGATCGGGGTTGAAACTGGCAAACTTCATTTTAGTCAGCTGATTTTTCTAGCCAGACTAAATTTAGGAACTAAATCGCTAAAATTAAGCTTACAAGTTAGGTCCGCTTTGTTTTTCTAACGGAACAAATTATTAGATCCTATTCAGACATCATTAGGAGTACTTAACTAACGAGATTGTGCATGGTGCTGGAAAAACAACAATAAAAAGAGCCATCTTACTTTCTCCAGTCAGCTACGATAAATTTAAATGAATAAATTAGCTGGTAAAACCAAGCGTTTTGGTTCTGTTTTTTCTAATCGAAGAAAATCACTAACGTAGAAATTCACTTGCCATATTATAGATATTCGACAAGCAAAATTAAACTAAATGCTCACAAAGTGAATGACATTTTTTTGTATTTAGCGTTGGTCTAGTTTATAATTGTCCGAGTCGGGTGAAAATTACACTCCAATGACGTATCTGCTAGAACAAAAACTTGACAATTATACAATTATACAATTATACAATTATACATTTATACATTTATTAGTTTAAAGTTTAAAGTTTACCTTTAAGGTGAGATCATGGGGACAAACGAAATATCCAAGGACATTTTGATTCTATGCTACGGAGTCTCACTTCCATTTACACTAGTATTTCGAACCGAAATCGTTGCACAGATCAATCTCTGGATACCGAGATCGGATTAATTTTGATCTCGAAACCGCGGGAAGATGCAGCGGATGATTTATTTGTCGTGGCGAAAGTACTGTATTTTCGCGTTAGACAGGGACAGGGTACGAGTTGTGGATTGTTTAATCGGCCACGCGGCGCTTGTGCTGTGTGTACGGTGCACACGTTCCACTCCAGTGCGACTGTCCCTGTCTAACGCGAAAAGAACAGTATTCTATTGTATACTGTACGCTCCCGATCTCAAGGGTCGATTTTAGGTCCGGCCCGAAAACACGTTCCGCCCCTCGCTTGGTTGTTCATTCAGATTCACTTAAACTTCATTGACTTAAAAAAGTTTTGAAACCGTAATCATCATTTCAATCAAGCAAGGTAGCATGACCTGTCACACAAAAACCAACGGGCCAATCACGGACAAGTGAACGGAATTGAACGATCCGCACAAGTTTGATGTGAATCAGCGGGGGTGGGGCATAATCGACCCTTGATATCGGGAGCGTACAGTATGTTGTTAGCGGAAAGGAGAAAGTCATAGCCCTTGACCGGCCAAGCCTGGCACAGTAAACAGTCGGCAAGTCGGCTAAAATTGGCTCAAACTCAGACACTGTCCAAGTTTGAGCCACGATGTCACGATGATGTTTTGACCCTTGGAATTCACGAAAAAATATACCGTGACAGGGAGCAAACGCGAGTCCGGGCCAACAAGAAGCTTCTCCCGCTCCGCATGACTACATGTCGACAGATAGTAGAGAAAACAAGAGGTGGCAACCGTGCAGGCTCTTCACCTCAACCCTCGGTGTGGAGCTTTGCCCCCGCATCCCTTAAAATACGTCTGGATAAGTGTTATTCATTTCATGTGTTTTTTTACTTTTTTTTGCCGTTCAGTAGTATTTGACTTTTATTCAGCCAGTTTATTAGAAGTAGTTGCAGTGGGTTCTGATCATTGAGTGGTTCAACCCGTGCAAACGTTTAAGCCGTCGTTTCAGCCGGTTCAGTCAATTATGTGGTCGGTTCAGGCTGTTTAGTCGTTTTAGTTCGGTTTGGTCGGTTCGAGTCGTCTTAAAGGTCCGTGCACCCCGTTGAGTTGTTTGAACTGGCTCTGGCGGTTCTTGGTGGGTTCAGTCGATTCAGTTTGTATGGTTCAATCAGTTCAGTTCATATGTATGTATGAGTATGTGATGTAGGTGGCATCGTCAGAACATACTCGAGTGGTCAAATTCTGTCCGGAGGGAAGTGACTGGCAAATAACCGGTCATCCAGCGAAACCGAGCCACAATATTCATAGCCGCAACATGGGATGTCCGGTCAAAATTTATTTCAACAAAAATCTTGGCGCTGCCCCTGCAATTTTATTTTATTTTTAAAAATTTGCGTGCACGACACTCTCAATCACTCGAACGCGTAGAGCAGATTTTTGGCATCTGTTTCAAATTCTGCAACAATAGGCCACGACGTTGTTCAGCGCCGTATCGTCTTCTCCGCCAACAGGTGCTTCGACTTGGACTCTGAGTCCACAGAGCGCCGATCCCAAAGGACATCTTTGTTCGCCCGACCAATTACCCCAATCCATGCCGCTTCCATTGGTCTGCACCGGCTATAATAGCAAACAAAAGTACGTTTATTGTCTGTTTTCGTGTTGTCCCCTTAAAGGCTTACCGTGACAGAGCCCCATGAAGTGCTACTGTCAGTACACAGCAGACGCAAATTGGTGGCCGCAACATTATCGCCATGTGCAGACTGTTGTCCCTCAGCTCGGAGACGGTACCCAACGGCGTACTTTCCCTGTTGGCATCGTGCCTCAGCCCTCCAGTTGCCCCAGTATCCGTTATGCGGCTTTAAAGTGCTCGATGGTACGGTATGCGGTGTGCCGATAGGAGCGCACAAAAACTCAATCGCATTCAGGGAAGTGTCGTCCCTTTTCGAACCCAGGGAATCCTCCACTCTCAGTCTCATTCCGTAGACAAAGTGACCGTCCGCACAGAAGGCTGGGGCGGACCAATCTCCCCAATACGTAACTTGCGGGCTCAATAGAGCGGCCACATAGTTTCGCCGAGCAGAAGACTGCGGTGGCTCTTCAAAAGAAGACATCTTCCTAGGGGATTTGGCGTTGACGAGGCAGGCACAGGCCACCAAGAAGCAGCACACCGCGAAGCAACTGGCCATGTTATTTAAGGTCAATCTCAAACTACTACATAGACTGTTAATTCTTTCATAGAAGACACGGGGATTTTATACTACTGAGCCTTTAAGGGATGTGGGTGGATTTATTGACACCACTTGATACCAGAATCAGAACGAGTCATCGTATTTACGAATTATTTACGAATTCCTGGACCATGAATTCCCTCTTATCAAAATATGGTTTGGGTGTGTAAACAATGAGGTTAAGCGAAAATTAAAGGCTCCACGACATCTACGTAAATCTTCAACTTCGTCAAAGAAGGTCTCGTGTGGTATCAGTTTCACCTGCCGAACTTGTGCCTGCCGTAGAGGGGGGCTTTGCCCATCCCATGACCATGACGGGGGCTTTGCCCATCCCATGACCACGACTACCGTTTTTCACCGAACTGTGCGGCCCCTTCGTGCAGACAATGGACAAGCTTTATCTACGAGTCAATACAAGGTGCGGATCTTCGACGTGATGGTGATAATTTTCGCACTCATCTGGTGGGGCGAGGCGCAAGGATGCCGCTCCCCAGTGCGAAGTTGAGCTTCGAAATTGCGGGCTGCGGCCCGCAAAAGGCTGGAAAACCCAGCGGTTTTCCATTTCATAGACGGTAAATTTACCGCGTTTTTCCTGAAGGCGTACCAACCAAGAGACTGAAATTCTTAACAATGTAGTCAATGAATACATACCTGCTGTAGTCAAAATGCCTTCTTCGTCATTGGGTAGGAAGAGACCAAGAGCTTACTACCACAGCGACAACTGGAGTTACACTTCGCAACAATGTTGAAATGGAATCACCAGTGAGGCAGTGAATTGGGAATTTTTGGCGAACGGCATAGACCAAACAAGCACAAGACAAGACAATCTACATATGCTGCTGAACAGCCCCCAATTTTCAGTTTCAGGCTTTTTAGGTTTCGGAACATACTTCTAGAAACAGTTTCGCAACAGATAGTTAATGGTTCCTCACAGATGAGGAACATCATGACGACTGACAGGGTGAAGCGATAAATTCTGACACGCTCTTATTATTTCCTTCCCCACTCCCATCGTATATTAACTAAAATGAAACGAGAAGTTGTACTTTCGGAATTAAAAACATGCGTTTTTTTTCTGGGAGACCGAAACCATAATAACCAGACCAGGCAATTATATTAATTATTCCGTTTCTTTTTGCCAGCACTTCCTCCAGCACTCTCCTCAGCCTGGAAGCCCGGACCGGCGGACCAATGTTCCGTCGCGACCTCACCCTTTCGCTTTCGCTTCTTCTTACTCCCCGATGAGGGTTTCTCACCATCAGCACTTAGCGTGGGCTTCTCTTTCTCCACGTCCTCAGTCAAACTCGCAGCCACCGCGTCCTCCGGAGCCTCCGCCGAGCCGTTCTGCGCGGCTTCCGCGTCGGCAGAGGTGAAGCGCTCAATCACCGCCACGAAGAACCCATTCGTCCGGTGCTTCTCCGGGAACGAGCGCAAGCAGTTCGGCCCGACGGCGTACCGCGGTTTGCCGGAACCCTTCCAGCGCGGCAGGACCTTCGAGTACGGGCGCACCACAAACGTCGACGCGAACGCCTTGATTGCCTCCTGGACGACCTCTTCGTCCTCCTCCATGTTGAGCGAGCAGGTGGAGTAGACGATGCGCTCGACCTTCGGGAAGGACATTGCGTGCTTCAGCAGCGTGGCCTGAAGATAACAGTGACTTTAAATAACTTAGTGTAAATTTCAATCAAATCTATAAATTGCACATTAAAATTCACCGAATCGTTTATTTTAATAAAGAAATTATATTTAAAAGGCCTACTAGGAATTAAAGAAAAAAAATTTAAAAAATGTCCCAATGTATAAATTAAATTTTTGGAATTGAAATGATAATGTACTGTTTACTAAAATAAAAATGAATTACTGAAAATTCAATCACCCACTTGAAGACCCTTCAATTTCTGCAGGCGTTGCTTGTCCGCTTCGGCGGTCTTGCGGTTCTTCTTCTTGGAGTTGCGCAGCTTGTTGGTCACCCCGGAGCCGGAACAGGTCGGGTCAACCAGAATGTGGGTAGCTTCGCTGTACCGCTCGTCGTCCGCGCTGATTTGGACGAAATCGAGGTTGACGGCTTCTGTGCAGGTCGTGCCAAAGTGTTTCAGCAGACCTTCCATCGTTTTGCACCGCTCAGGGTGGATGTCGACAGCAAAGATTTTGCTGCATCAAAAAGGGTGTTCAAATACAATTTCTGCAGTTGTCGTTCCGAGTTGTATTAAGGACAGTGAAAAATACTGTGTTTACCCATCGTTCTCCATCAGTGCGGCAAGATGGGATGTTTTCATACCGGGAGCAGCGCAAGCGTCAATCACCGTGCTTCCCGGTGGCGGGTTCAACAGCAGCGATGGCAGACAACTGGCCTAAAAATGTAATTGTTGATGAATGAGCTGTCCAATAGCAAGGAAAGAAAGTCTGAGGGAAAAAACAAACATTCGAGAAAAAAACACCGACAGCCTGACAAACAAACAGACGGACAGAGAAGCGGACAGGCGAGCAATCAGGGAGTCTGACAGACAGGCAGGCTGAAAATGGGAGACAAACAGGCAGGCTGACAGGCAGGCAGGCTGGAAGACAGACAAAGAGGCAGGCCAGGCAGACAGACAGACAGAAAGACGGAACAGCAAGGGCAGATGATGTTCCCAACCATATCGAATTAGTGAAATAACTGCAGACAAAGATAGGAAAAACTGACATGTAAAGACTGCTGCCCGAGCCGACAGCAAAAATTCAAAACGAAAAAGTAAAACAGCGAACAGTTCCCGTGACGGTTTTAAGCACCCACTCACCTTGTCCTGCAACACCACTTTTCCGCTCTTCTCCAAATGATGACCGTGGAACATGACCGTGGGATGGAAGACAAGCATATCCGGCACGTGGTAGTCGCGGAAAAATGTAGTCGGCCGGAAACTGCGGAGCTTCTTCAAGAATCTACGGAAAAAGAGAGACGGGATTCGATAATCACAAACAGCCTTGACTGAGAACGTAAGTAAAGCGCCAGGTATCATCGTCCACGCATCGAATCTAACACTCACGTTTTCTGCGATATTTCGCCTGCCTCATACTCTTCCAGTTTGAACCGCTCCGCTTCCAAAACCTTAATCACCTCTTCTGTAGTTGCCTTGAGCGTATTCACTCTGACGTAGCGTGGATAGATGGCGGACTCTGAAAAAACCACGCAAAAAATATAGTTTGCAATAGGAGTACTGAAATTGATTGTGCTGGTGATTGTCTTTAATGGAATGTACAAAGAACACCGTCCAGCAGGAAGGCAGACATACAAGCAGCAAGATAAATGGAGACGACAACAGACCGCCAGAGAGAGAGAGAGAGGCACAAGCACACAGACAGACAGCAAACAGACAAACAGACAAACAGAGAGACAGACATAAAGTGTACACATGTAGTTGTTGTACCAGACTCGATCTATGCTAAAAGTACTTACTTGGCGTCTCAGGTTTCAGCTGCGTTATATCCTTCACATTGTTGTCAGCCAGATATTTCGCCAGGCTCTCCTTGAGTCGAGCAGAGAATTTGAACATCATGCGAGCCACACCGCGAGCTTCACGCATCTCGCCGAACAGCATATCGAAAGCGATCACATAGGCCATGTTCTTGGTCAGCCGCGGCTCTTCCAGCAGCACTTTGGAATTGTAGATAATCTGCTTCAAGGGCTTCAGGTGGTCCAGGGTCTTCTGCGTCATCGCCAGCAAGAAGCGTTTCTCCTGTAACCAATCACGAACGCGATATGAGAAAATGCCCTATTGATTTCGGGATTGATTGGGTCCTTGCCGGACCGTCATTCAAACATTGCTAGAGACGGATGCTTGATTGTTGTATTATTGGACCAATCAATTTAACACAGCAACAATCGATTGATTTACTTGATTGGAGCCGAAAACAC
>LRSR01003275.1:0-28602 GCA_001579985.1 Hypsibius dujardini
TACATCATGCGTGGGCCTATAGAGAAGGATGAGGAAAGAATCAAAACGTCAATTACACATTTATTACACGTGGTATCAATGTACTTTCTTCGGATGTCATACTACGCACATGTAGTAACAAGAGACGTAATCGATGTAATAACCATTCGGGGTCTTGCAACATTTGAAAGGCTGTCGATCGTCCCCAACGATCGGTCCGGAACCCGGACGATAGACCCAGAACTGTAAAGTAACTCCATCAATTATGAATCATAATTAATGAGATACCGCATATACCAAAAAGGGTTGTAGCCCAATTTCGTGGAAAAAAAAGTTAGGTTATTGGTTACAGCTATTGTACCCCTCTCTGAGATCCGCTAAAATCCTAGTTATTTTACCCTTCCCATGTTGTCCGTTCGTCCAGACAACAGACGGATGAACAGACGGACGGATGGACGGACGGACGGACGGATGGACGGACGAACGAACGGATGGACGGACAGACGGACGAACGGACGGACGGATGGACAGACAAACGGATGGACAACGGATGGATGGACGGACGAACGGATGGACAACGGATGGATGGACGGACGGACGAACGGATGGACAACGGACGGACGGACAACATGGGAGTTTACTGTCCGTCTGCCAGCCTGTCCGTCTGTCAGCTTGTTTGTCCGTCCGTCCGAACGGACATCGGTCGTTCGAACAGACGGACGGACGGACGGACAATGGGGTTCTATTGGGCCCCAAAAGGGGGAAGGGGTAAATAGCCACTCCGTAGGTTTTTTCCTGAATGCTGAATCAAATTAGGGTGACGACATGTCCATTGTAACGTTTTGGACGAAAAATTCCTAACGACCCTCTTTTCAAAAACGGCAATTCAATCATACCGATCATCAACAGGTTAAAATAAACTCTACCTGAAATTCGTCATCCCAAAGGGCTGAAAAATGAGATGAGAGGAGTGACCATCCGGTCCGGTTCCAAATTACATTGGAGATGGATATTAGCACTACTGTACGCTCCCGATCTCAAGGGTCGATTATGCCCCACCCCCGCTGATTCACATCAAGCTTGAGCGGATCGTTCAATTTCGTTCACTTGTCCGTGATTGGCCTGTTGGTTTTTGCCTGACAGGCTATGCTACCTTGCTTGATTGAAATGACGATTTCGGTATCAAAATTATTAAGTCAGTAAAGTTTAAGTGAATCTGAATGAACAACCAAGCGAGTGACGGAACGTGTTTTCGGGCTGGACTTGAAATCGACCCTTGAGATCAGGAGCGTACAGTACTAAGTAATGTGAGAAAGGATTAGAAGAAGCTCCGGTCATCCATACCGGTAATGAAAGTGTTGATGGTCAGAGATGCGTTTTTGGCGTCGAAGCAGAACATTTGATTGACGAGAATACCGAAATCCCGGTAATGACACCTGCGACAAATGAGGCGCGCGGTTGAGGTTTCTGCGAAGGCGGGCAAGATGCGGCGCACCTACGTCGGATAGTACGGGTAGACACCTTGGGACGGTGGTTTATAGGGAAACATGAATTTACACCAAATAGTTTGCAGTTTCTGTGAGAAGAAAACGGTAATGACACAATCGTGGTTTCTTTCAAATCTGATTATATTCCTCATACCGGGACCATTGAAGAAAATATCTGTGCATTATAATCTGTTTATTCAATGGTCCCGCGGTAGGAGTCGGGGATTATTTAAATGTGTGGTAATACCTCAAAATCGTCTATCCAGTCACTACAAACCAAAATGTCAAAGAGAGAAAACGTTTCGGCAATAGTAATTCGGCAGTGGTAATCGTAGTTTTAGTTTTAGTTTCAAGGACAGAGTAAAACTCACTGTATTCCAACCATGGCTTCACCTGCGACAAGCAATGTGGCCGTTAAAAACGAACATTTTCATTTTAATACACATAATTGTCCAAGTCTTTTGGTCTCAATTACCGTCCATGCATTCAATATTCCATTTGCGATTGGGACTCCTAGTTCCTCCGTGACCGTGGTACGCGGACAAGATGGTGTCCCCCTACACATATTTGCCGCAAGCACAATCCATTATTACATTTGCTCGCGTTATTTGATATGTATAACTTATTGATATGTGCAACTTATTGAGCTATCTTTTGCTATCGTTTGCTCGTATAAGCAAACGCAATAATTCTCTCGTAATACATGCATGCCATGACAGCTTACCGATCCGAAGGCGTTGGTATTGGTATAATACCGATAGGTGGCGAAAACGGCCGGAACTAATCCAAAGAAACACACCAAAAGCGCACGGAAGCCCATTTCGTAGTCAGGGAACCCGATACTGCCCGAATCAGGGAACCCTTTACTGTCGGAGTCAGGGAACCCGCTACTACCGGAGTCAGGGAACCCTTTACTACCGGAGTCAGGGAACCCGCTACTGCCGAAGTCGGGGAACCCGATACTACCAGAGTCCGGGAACCCTTTACTACCAGAGTCCGGGAACCCTTTACTACCAGAGTCAGGGAACCCTTTACTACCAGAGTTAGGGAACCCGATACTAGCGGAGTCAGGGAACCCGTTACTGCCCGATTCCGTCAATTAATCATAGGAATTCTGCTTCTGAACCAAGATGAAGGCCAACAAGTATGCATGTACACCTCGATATCGTCTCAACCGCAGCAGAAGATTAGATGAGACGGCAAAGCTTCAGTAAAATCTGTTTAGTTGTGTTTTTCTTTCATTTCCAAAGTTATTTCGATCTGGCCAATGAAATCATAATGGCCGCGCACGCAAACTTTAACGGTACGAGCCTTCAGGCGAGATGGTGGTCTTTCACAAGTTTAACGACACCGTGACAAATTCTGCCGCCGCTTTACGCTCCAAACAAAGCACGTACCGGCTGCAGGCGCGGTTGTCGGTGGGAAAGTACTCTATTCTTTCCGCACATCAATCATCATGTGCGTATCTTCGCGAGGAGCTCTCAATTTGATGTGACACATAATTCGACTTCCGGCATTATAGAGCCCATCAGCGCGAGACCACTTGTCTCTTCAGTGTCGTCGGTCGACTCTATTAGATGCTCACACTGTTGTGGGTGAAAACCCGACAGGGTCAGTCAGCACGACGACGACCGGCCCGAAACTGCAAATGTAACAGAACAACAAGCTTTTTTTGGCGGAAATCCCTTGACTTTCCTTTTCCCCATTGCAGGGCCATGGACCCACCGTCGCTCCTGCAGAAAAGTTAACCTACACCAAGCAAACGCGGCGGGTTGAATCGCTACAGTCAAAGTCCCTGAGATTCGAACGACGTCACAGTTCTGTTTCTAATTTACTGTCTCAAACTCCAAACCAGCAACAGCCGGCTCCGAGTAAACGGTTCGATAGAAATAAACTCACGTGACCGTTCGAATCTCAGGACTTTAACTGTACATGGGTTGAATCGCTGAATGGGTTGAATCGGTCGAGTGGCGGAGGGCGCCACGAGTGTAAATTGCAAACAACACTCATTCAGCTTCACACACACCGCGTTTAATTTGAATAAAGTCGCCCTGCTGTTCCAGTGACTGGGCCAATCCAATGTGCACAGGCACCAGATGAGGTGTGCAATGCACAAAACAGCTGGCGAAATTTGAAATTAAATAAAGTGTCATACCGTCAGCTCTTGCGTACATTTCATTGCACACTGCACGGGTGCCTGCAGTGCACACTGCACGGGTGCTTGCAGTGCACAATGCACGCATGCATTTCATTGCACACTGCACGGGTGCCTGCAGTGCATACTGCACGGATGCCTGCAGTGCACACTGCACACTGGCCCAGTCAATCAAAAAGCATGGCGACTTTAAATTAAACGCGACGTGTTTGAAGTTAGATGAGCGTTGTTTACAGTTTACACTTGTGGCGCCCTCCGCCACCCGACCGATTCAACCCATGTAGCGATTCAACCCGCCGCGTTTGCTTGGTACCGAAAGTCCATGTGGACATAAGGACCACCTCGTGTCCGTCCGTCCATTCACAAAATGCACGCAGTCCGATGTCCGACCTGAGGTACGTACGTACGCACGTACAGAGAGTACGTACGTACGTACGCACGTACAGACATGGACAATAGCTGCGCGGGTTCAAGTGCCTGGCAGACTCGCTAAGCTCAGTGTAAAACTGATGGAGAGCTAATGAGTTTTCAATGGTGAGTGACAAACCCACTGACGCGGTAGTGTGGCGCCTCCTGTGGTGGGCGGACGCCCCGTCCGCAAGAAACCTGTATTAGACCAATTGATTGTGCTTCCGCACGCCAATCGGCGGAGTTGATCGTGAAATATCATAAGACGTACGTAGTCCGGAAGTCAGTGGCGCCGACAGCTGTTTTTTGCCTTTTTTGCCGTTGATGCATGTACAATGTATCTAGCATCGTGCGTGGAAGGTTTTGCAGTTTTCACGCACATAGCTGTCTGCTTCCGGTCACACACTGCAACACATCTCGTCGATACAAGGTATCTCGTCGGTACAAGGGTGATGGATCAAGCCGGGCAACGGCAAGCTGTATCGCATTGAGAGGACAACGGACTCGGTCGTGGGGACCGACTATTTTTGTGCGCCAACTCACAATTTTCGCATTCCTGTGGGGCGGACCTTATGTGCATACCAGTTTGTATTAGCGCTCACCATTAGCATTGTAAACGCCGTAGCGCTCACAGCAGGTCCCAAGGGCCAAGGGACCAGCGGACTTCCAATCCCCAAAATATTATTTGGAACTGTTATTTGGATCGCTTTCTCTGAAACACCTGACGTCTTTATCATCGAACAATTGCGGAGTTTACTTTCGTTCTAATCAGAACGCTTCAAGTTGCTACGTAAAAACTGATACGGAAACCACGTTCAACAATTTTCAGGTCCATCCAGACAGACCCAGGGTGAACTGCCGGCTGAACATTGCCGTCGGCCAATTTGTGAATCGTCGGAGAAAGTATTCCGTCGTGTGGATTAAGGATGAGTTCGTCGTTCAAGCGACCAACTCTGGCGTGTTCCGCCGCTGTTATTGTTGCTTATTCCCTATTATGCTTTCGTCGTGTCGCAGTGCAGGCGCAACAGCAGTTTATAATAGCGGAAATCCCGCCGATTCCCACCGCGGCGGGTGAAGGAATCACTGCGGATATGATGATGAGTGGTCGGACACCCGACTGCGACGACGGCACCGTAAGCTCTCGAGTTACTAAGCAATATGCGCCATCACACAAACCCTTTTCCTCGACACATCGACACGAAGACACGAGGCGCTCCATTGTGGAACGAAAAGCCAACAGACCAATGACAACACTTCGTGTGATGTGTGCTCGTGTGTTGCTGCACACAACTTCACGAGGAAATGCCGATTTGCTCGCGAATTCGTGAGCCGTTGGTATGACTCACACACGATCTCACGATCAGTTGCATGTCATGTCTTCGTATCTTCGTGTCTTCGTGTCTTCGTGTCTTCGTGTCTTCGTGTCTTCGTGTTCGGAAAAGGACTCTGTGTCATGGCGCATATTGCTTACCATGGAAATATTCCCCACTACCGAATGCTCGCGATCTCAAGGAACAGCTAAGCCCCGCCTCCCTCGGTGTCGGCCTGCAGTCGATTGAACGTTCAATCTGATTCACTCTTCTCTGATTGGGTAATTTCCTACAGCTTACCCGTTGTGCTCGATCGATTGATTGTACAGTAGTGCTTTTCAGTAATGCTCGATCGATTGATTGTACAGTAGTGCTTTTCCGTATATTTTTCCCTACAGTGCTAATTTGGTGAACGGAACTGAAAAGGCACGGCCCGGGTTGGTTAAAATTTACGGGTAGAACAGGAACGTGTCCCTTGAGATCGCGAGCATACGGTACGAGGTAAAGGCCGTTAAACAGGTCGGTTTTTTTTGCAACGTTGATTTCCCGGCGCTGCAGTGCTGGCATGCCATAGCAGATGGCTTGAAAACATTCAAAAAAGTTCTCTGACCCATTTTTGGTTCGTTTCTAAGCCTCACGGTTCGAATTTGAGTTCCAAAAAAAGGAAGGGAAGAATCTCAATGGAGAAGTGTGCAAGTAGTCCGGTAGAGGCGCCACTTCAGTGCCATTTCCCTGGGTTGACTTGGCAAAAACGACTTATGCGCCATCTGCTGGCCTGGTTAACGGCCTTTACCTCGTACTTGTATTTGATATTAAGTATAATTAACAGCAACGAAATCAACGGTTATTGCTTGTATAGAAAAACTTGACAGTAGATTGGAACGGATGGGATGGGGATCGTTGGTGCTTTGGCGAACGCTGGACAACGTCCTCTCAAAAACTTCCGGTAAGGTACAAGAGTTGATTTTCCGCGGAGCGAAACAAAAATGACGCATGTTCCACATAATTGTTCTCGTGTTCCACGTTTAGCCAACGGAATGGTGTGGTCCCCAGCCACCGCCGGTATGCGTATGAGTATGAGGTGATATCTGTAAATCGGCTGACCCTCCATTTGGTTGATAAACCGGCTCACCCATGAGTTCCTCTTTAATGCTAGGTGACTGCTTGATTTTTTGATTTTTAGAAGTGCTATAATATACTTGGATATAGTACAGAAATCAAACAATCAAGCACCCGCCATCAAAGAGAAACCAATGAGTGAGCCGATTTATCGACCAAATGGAGGGTGAGCCGATTTATCGACCAAATGGAGGGTGAGCCGAAATACAGATTTCACCTCGTCCTCGTGATGTTTGAGGTTTCCATTTCCGAATCTATGATTTTGGGCGTGTATTTAGGCGATACATCACTGTATGTCGGACACTATTTCTTACGAAGACGTACCGCCTACTAGGTACGTACAGACCAATAATTCCAATAATAGACAAATAACAATAATAATATTAATTCTTCTGTAAACGAATAATTCGGCTAAATGGTCTAGTTAACTTTAATATGTAAATAAAATCAGACACAGCTCAAATTTTTTAATCACATAATCTAAATTTACGCCGACAGAAGACACGCCCATCGCTGAGCTGAATTTCCTAATCCAAGTGAAACACCGAAATGACCGTTCATCCAAATAAGAAACGCACTCGTACTTATGCTTATTTCCTGGAATATTTTCTAGCGGGAATCACAGACCATCATGGGCAATCTACGGCGAGTATACTTACTTGCCTCCGCAAAGATGGCTGCATAATTTAGAAGTATGAAGCACCGTTTTTTGGGGGGGGGGGGAATAGCATGCTCTTTAGCTGGATTATATGCAAAGCGCGTGCTGCAGTTTACGTTCCCACTTTTTTGTTCGCAGCATGGAGCCGTGGCTCTCCTCTATAATCCTTGGTATGCACCGTGCGACGAATCCGAAGAACAAAGTGGAAACTTCTCTCGGCAGATTTCCCATAATTAGTTTGATTGATTCTTTACTATGTAGTGCGGACCCTGTGGAGATTGACAAATTACGGAAACTCGTGACTGGATGTCTTCGGCGGCATGTAATCACACCCTACAATAAGCTCCCCAGAGCTACAGTAAGTACGAACGATGGGAACCGGCAAAGTGATCAGTACAGTACTGGACCTACAATCAACGACAAGATTGAGTACACTGGAGGGTCCGGAGTATGGGCAAGAGGGGCGGAGCAAGGGGTGGTCAGGTGGGCAAAGAGAGGTGGTAGTGGGCAAGGGGCGGAGCAAGGGGGTGGTCAGGTGGGCAAAAGGGGCGGAGCAAAGGGTGGTCAGGTGGGCAAAAGGGGCGGAGCAAAGGGTGGTCAGGTGGGCAAAAGGGGCGGAGCAGGGGGTGGTTGATTGTTCGATTGTTTAAAAACCACCCCCTGCCCCGCCCCTTCTGCCCATACCCCGATCCTTCAGTGTACTCAGTCTGGTCGTTGACTGTAACTGAAATTCAGACCGTTACTAGTGCTCGACATGCAATGGATGGCCCCCTTCAAACTAATATGTATTACTTTTGCCGTTCGTTTGCAGCCATTTGCACTTGTGACTTGGGGATGTAAATTGATGATGGCGTCGGCGGACATAGAAAGGGCGACGATGTTTATTCAGGTAAAGGCATAAAGGTTGAGTTAAGGAGAAATGCAGTGAATGGACAGACATACACACGTGGCAAAAACCTTGCGCTGACCGAATTAAGCACTTTAACTCGGGGCTATGTACAGCAGCCATCCAACGAATGAGTGTAATGGCTTAACTCGGTTAGCGCAAGGTTTTTGCCGCGTGTGTAGAACGGAACGGCAGTATAAATTTCCTCTTTTCTTAACTACTTCTTTTGTATATTGCGCTAGACTCACGCCAAGCATGGGGCGGAACAACTATCAAAGGAGGGTCAATACAACCTCAATCTACTCCAAAGGGCCGCAATCGTGAGCGATTATGACGACTCCATTCTTTGTCCGAATTCGCAACGCCAGTTCTTTTCCCCTAACAGCTTCAAACGGTTCTTTATGTGATTCACGCAAGTCTCAATTCTTTTTTGCAGCTATTCTCCTGCCGTACTTAACGGTATTATTGTATTCCTGTACATTGTATAAAGGGAAAATGTAGCCTTTCTATCCGTCTCAGTTTCGTTAAGCGGGAAACTTGCATTCTTTTTCTTGACTGAAAGATGCTCCACGTACAAGCTCCACAAGTTGCGCCACGTACCGTCGACAGGCATTCCACTCCGTCATTAGTCATGCTGAACTAATGTACATGCATGCACTAGGATTCAAATTACACTCGCATTCAACCCGCTTGCAGTGGTGCAAGCACAATTGCAAGCAGGATCAATTTCTTGTTGTGAAACAAACTAGCAAATATATCCTTGATAACACTTCCGGGTCTCTTGGCACTTATTCAAACACGAGAACCCACTTCAGGGGGAGTAAAGGTTTTATTCCTTTTGGCATTGCGAACGCCGAAGGGGAACACGGTCGTCGAAGACGGCCAAAACCAATAGGAAAAAAAATTGTTAGAACTGTTTGTTGCTGAGAAGGAACTGACATCTCTAAAGGTGGCAGACCTTGCCTTATATACTTCCAAAAATACGGAGAGGTATGGAAAGGGAGAGACAGTTTTGCGCCCAATCCGGTCGCTGGGCTAACCCGTCGTAAAGATTAACTGGGGAGAGACTAAGCAGGCGAGTTGAGAGTTATAGGTTGGGCTATCCAGATGAGAGGGAGAACTGGCCGCTGGACGAACTTGTCGGGTGGGCTATATTTCACACACTGGACAAACTTGTCGCATGGGCAATTTTGAGGCAGCCCGCCAAAATCAGCTCACCAGCGAAAGTCCGCCATGTTATAACCAGGTTTATGAGATAAATCTTCCCCATCATGAGCACCGGCCGACACTACTGGCCGTCTTGTGGAGAGACCCCATGGATAATGATAGGTCATCCCAGTTAACTCTTTGGACTTCTTCCGAATCAGCACAATCGATTGCGGAAAAAACCGTTTTATGCTCAATAATTTTTTGCTCAAAAGAAACGTTTTTATTGTGCAATCAGCCCTTCAAATGCTCGCTTTTTTCAAATGACTCAACAACAGAAAATAGTATGCCGCATGATACAAGGTACCCGAAGGGGTACCAGTAATGAAACATCGACGATCGGGTGGATTGGCCGAGTTGAATGACCGACAGAGATAGTATGATTGACCGATTAGTAGACAACCAGACTGAGCGGCGGCCTGTGGTTGTGTCTGGGTGGCGGAGGGCTCGATTGCGTCCTCGACGGGGGTAGATACAGTCAACCCCAAGAAAAACTCCGCTTGCACAACATAGACTTTTTGCGCATAGAGAGCGATATGGTGCGACAATTGTGCCAATAGAATATCTATGATATTAAGAGATGCAGATAATTGAACCGAGTAGCCCACCAAAACTTGGCGTATCTCGTGATCTCGAAAAACAAACAGCAGTTTACCTGTGTTTAGGACTGCAACAACTGATGACTTAATCGCAGGGAAACTGCCCAAAGTAACCGAATTCGAGTTTTTATCAGCTGTTTTTGCAGCTTTTCATGACTGCTTTTTTCTGTTGCTGCTATTGCTCTTGATTGGCTGATTTAGTAAAATGTTATTTAAAAATGATCAAAGGAAGGCGAATTCCTCCTGAAGTAGCAATGGCAGTTCACACTTTGCGGCAGAAATTTATGCAGAATTCTGGATTTCGATCAGGGTATTGAGGTTTAACGTTTTAAATTCTAGTTTTTAACTCTGTTTCTCAAAACGTTTGTGATGTTTAAATTTCCGGATTCCGAAGTTGTTTTTTTCTCATGGTTTGAATTGTTCGAATTTTTATTCCTGATATTTTACTTTTTTATTGCTTGCTTGCTCGCGTTTGATTCGAAATATAATGTATAATTATGCATTACGTGTGCACTGCATGTTCTGATTGGTCGTCAGAAACGGTGCAATTTAGGGCGGAGTTTTCAGCCAGTTTGAACAGCAAAAGTCACGTGACCGGAGTTTTTCTTGGGGCTGACTGTAGCCGCTCAAACCACCAGGGACGGTCCGTCAGATTCCTGAAGTGTTTGACCAAGTGCTCGACGATGGTGGATAGCCGACCGGATCTGTAGCAACGGTTCGGCCAAGCGATGGGCAGTTAATGAATAGTCGACTCGAGCCGTGAACAAATCCCTCAGGGTGACGCAGATTCAACCGAATGCTGGCAGGTGTTCGTCGGTCGTTCGGAGCAGTGAACGGTTCGCCCGAAGTGGAATGCCCTTTACGGGCAGATGTTCAACCTGGGACCCCCCATCAAAGTTACGGAGTACCTATATCATTTGTCAATCTGCCCGTCGAATAAGTATGTACCTGTTTGCTCGCTTAACATGGTCAGCAAATGGTCCAGCCGTTCAGTCACTCAATGGTCAGTCAGTGGTCCAGTACCGTTGGGCAGTCTGGCGTCCGCCAGAAAAGCCGGACGGTCAATCCGGTGTCTACATTTCAGCCAATCGGTTCGTCCGGCAGTTCGGTTTTCCGATGTCTGCTGCCCAGTGGCTCGGTAGGTACCGGTCCAGGGCTCGGTACGCGCCGGTTCATCTGTTCGTTCGTTTGTCACCGTCTTTCGTCCGCTATTCCGTATCGACACCAACTGTCCACAATCGGTCAACTATTTTGCCACTTTCCTGGCCAGCTTTCATCACCCTTTGCGGCACGACCTAACTGCCGACCTTTCTCTCAAGCGTTCCGTAGCACTGTTGGACTATCAGTTTGCTCTGCCCTGTGCTTACCGCCAAACATTACTGGCTTGATCTTCCCTTTCCCTTGCACCACACGATAGCCATTTCTGATGTGTGTGTAGCTTAAAAAACTTTCCTGAACTCTTGATCGCTGCGAAAATTCGGTGACAGACGTGTGCCGATAGTTGTAGAATTTATTCCGCAATTTTCGTGCACAGTACATAATGACGTCTACCTATGGCGTCTTTACTATCGTACACACACACACACTACAATTGACCGCTGTAACGCCTTTGTAAATCATTCCCAAGGATCGACCACAGGATGTAACATTAAGAAGCATGTCAAGAAGGAAGGACAGCTCAAAAACAACTCAACGGTGCTCTTCCCCCAAAATGAGGACCGTGGAAAGGAAGTCAGAAGAACAAAACAACGTCAAAACGAGAATCAGGCAACAGGGATTGAAATCGCTGAAATGTTCGAAATGTTCGAAAAAAAAGGTAAAGAGAACAGAGAAATAAGTAGCACGAAAGAATGCCTGCGACTTTGCCTGACTCATTCTGCAAAAAGAGAGGATTACTTGCACCCACGACCCTGGAAGGGTAAGGTACACCCTGGAAAGTTCAGGCAGACCCTGGAAGGGTCAGGCAGACCCTGGAAGGGTCAGGCATAATCATGCCGACACATGAAGACGCGCGATCAGCTTGTGCTCCGAGAATCGCACGTCCTCAGAGAGCAGCAGCCGTACCTCCGACCGGCCTCGTCCACCTGGATCGGATGATGCGTCGGCTCACTCAACGCGCAGGGGACAGTGTGATGAGAAGAGTGGACCGACTTCAACCTGCATTGTTGTTGGCTGCTTGGGAAGCGAAAGGCACCGGGATCGTCTCCGGTGCGTACTGCACGACCATTACAATGACTATCCCAAGGACAATCACAATGACGGTGCTGATGAAGCAAATTTGTTTCTGCAAAAAACAACACGTTAATTAACGGCAGCTCTAAAATGATTGATCGACTGATGAGGAATTTTCAGCTGCAGAAAGACAAGGGTGATCTGCGTCTGCCGGTGCTGAGTACTTTTCCGAGATAACGATTCCTCAGTCGCACTGTTCTGTTCTGAAGAATGTCTCATGCGGCATTCGGAAAGGATGAAAAACCAAAGCGGACACCGGAATCTCAGAAGAGATACGGTTTGTGTTTTGTCAACCGTTGGACGTTCGACAACGAGAAATAATTCTCTGGGTTTGGTCTAGGGATGCCGATTACACTGATTAACCGCTTTAACCGCGGTTTGAACCGAACCGCCTGACGCGGTTTTTAAATTAAACCGAACCGTTTAAACCGGTTAGGGTTTCGAACCGCCTTAAAGTAACCGGTTAGCGTTTGGAACCGCGGTTTGAACCGAACCGCCTGACGCGGTTTTTAAATTTAACCGAACCGTTTAAACCGGTTATGGTTTCGAACCGCCTTAAAGTAACCGGTTAGCGTTTGGAACCGCGGTTTGAACCGAACCGCTTGACGCGGTTTTTAAATTTAACCGAACCGTTTAAACCGGTTAGGGTTTCGAACCGCCTTAAAGTAACCGGTTAGCGTTTGGAACCGCGGTTTGAACCGAACCGTTTACCCGTTACGAACCGTTATGAACCGTATTAACGGGTAAAAATAGAAACAAGTTCAGTCTGGACAGGGAATGGACTCAATTAGTCACAAGGATGGCACGCCTAGTTTACCTTTACATTCTCAGGCACTAATATGCAGCAATTGCGGGCTTTACTTCAATAAACTGAATGAATTCTAGCTATTGAGAGCTTCACGTATTGACTGCAGCCGGCTCACGGTGTATTTCTCACTGATTTAACTACGTAACCGGTTAACCGCGGTTCAATCCGGTTTGAACCGCCTGGGTCAGTTCGGAACTTTAACCGAACCGCGCGGGTCGGTTTAGAGATTTAACCGGGAAAAGCTAACCGGTTAAGCATCTGAACCGCGTAATAACCGAACCGAACCGAACCGAACCGCCTGCGTAATCGGCATCCCGGAGAATTAATCCTCGAAAACGACCAAACATTGGTCGTTTTCGAGGATTAATTCTCCCCTTCGTGTGCGTACTGAGCATAATGAGGCCCGGAAGTGCTTTTCAACAAATTGATGGATCATTTTTTGTAGGCACCAGCATCAGATAAAATTTCAAAATATTTGACATATGATATAACTGTATAATACGAGTACAAATTTAAAATCATAAAAAAATCAAGCAAAGGCTATAACAATCAAAACATCTCCAGAAAGAAACGACTTGGTAGGACGGTTGCACAAGCAATCAAACTGTCAAGGCCACAAGTGGGCAGCAGTGAGAAGAACAAAAGCACCCAAACACGTGAGACAACATGGCCTAAAACAGCTAAAAAAAACTCGAAAAAAAGAGGACAGAAAAAAATAAATATCAAGACGAAATCCGCAACCACTCCATGCAAAAAAGAGAGGACTACTCGGATCCAAAAGGGACTTCGGTCGTGGAGGAAGGTCAGGTCGTGGAGGAAGGTCAGGTCGTGGGGGAGGAAGGTCAGGCATAATAACGCCGGCACAGGAAGATACATGATCGGTGTGTGCGTCTCAAGAGTCCGGGAGGAGTGCGCACTGACCACATGGGACCCCCTTCCCCCCGGACCGGAATGATCCGTCGGCTCGTGTAAAGTACATGGAAGGTAAGGAAAGTGCCGGGACCGGCTTCAACCTGCAGAATTAGTGGCATTACTGCTGACTGGAACGGGGACGGACGCAGCAGGAGCTGGTGCAGAAGTTGCATCGGGAGTTGTGGTCGTACTCTGCTTGTTTTGCACGAGAGGCACGACCACGGCAATGACAATGATAATGATAATCACAATGACGACGACGATGAGGCAAATCTTTTTCTGAAGGAAAGAGGAGGACCCACGTTAATGGAACGGCAGTAAAATGATCGATCCAAGGAAAAATTATTTGGGGATTTCATTTGTCCGGCGACAGGGAATGACAGGGGTGACTTTTGTGCTATTTTACAATTATATTATTTCCCGGAATGGCCATTACGCCAGCAGTGCTCCTAATTAACCAATCTCCACTGTAGACATTACGATCGCTACGACGATTCCTATCAGTATAAGGAGTAAAACGAAACACCAAATCTTTTTCTGAAAGGAAAAGAGCCAATCTTAAGAAATCAAACCTTTGTTTTTGAAAATCAAAGCACAGAACGCAAACAATTGATCCGGGACGAAAACAAATAAGCAACGCTAGGCAACACCCCCCCCCCACAAGTTCTCTAACCCTTCACACACATCTTCCCCGTAAACTCGCACAAATAACCACATACCAGGCACAGCTAGTTCCCGTACATACACGCGTGGCAAAAAAACCTCAGGCCGACCGAATTAAAGCCAACTTTTGACTGGGGCTCAGCAAAATGGGGTGGTCGGAGTTTGAGTCAATTTTGGCCAATGCGTTCAGCTGTTCTTCACACCGCTTGATTCATGGATCGTCAAAATAAATCGAAGTCAATCAATCAGTCGACTGCGTGGTCAGCTGTAGTAAAAAACAGCTGCACGGATTGGCCAAAATGGCTCAAACTCCGACCACCCCATTTTGCTGGGCGCCGGTAAAAAGTTGGCTCTAATTCGGTCGGCCTGAGGTTTTGACCATTTGTGTACCAGCTAGAAGCTACACCTATCACCTAACACTGAGACAATAGTACTCGTACAGTATCTTTGGTTTGCTACGGAAAGACAACAGAAGCCGTGATCGGAACGACGGAGCAGATGTACATGAAGACTTACCCTCCTCGCACTGCTCTGATATTGAGCCGCCTGACCAGTCTGCACTTTGGCTTGAGCAACAAATTCAGTCGCATTAACGACATTGTATTCTATCCGGTCGACCATTTCACCCTGGAAAAAATAGGCTTGTTACGTACAATAGGAACTGTCTAGGAGTGTTCTCTGATCATGCAAATGGTAGCACCAACACCAGAGACAGCAGACATGACCCAAACAAAGATACGCAAGTCGCTCGTAACGATTCAAATCGTATCCCAAACATACAGATTCAGCATAGAGCGTGTCTGCAGGCAAACCGACCAAAACAGATTGACACCGACAAACCATGCACGATTGAACGCCATGTAAGAGGCCATGCTGACCTGGGCTTCCACCAGCAGGGCCATATCGACAAACATATCCCGAAGCTCCCGAATATTCGTCTCCAGTTTCAAAATATCCTGATGCCTTGCTTCCACATCGGCGAGGGCTTGTTTGGCTTGCTGAGAATCGGCTATGATCTGGAAGGTATTCCACAACGCAATAATGACAACCGATTAACCGGAACAACGGAGCCCATGATGTTTGAACAGTTGGCAGTACACACCCCTTCCGTGAAAATTTGAAGGTTTCCACTCTCCAGCATCTCATCGATTTGCTCGTCGTTAGTGGGCCTTCCAGCTGGGTATTCGAGAAGCAGTTGTAGAAACCAGCTTCGCCGCCAACAATGCGACAAGAACTAACTTACTAATTTCTAATTGCCGTTTTATTCTCCCTTTGCAGCGATCTCGATAATCCGTCTGGGTCTTGTTATACTCTGACATCACAGTGGTAAACTTTCTTGAAAGCGTCGCTTGCTAAAAACCACAATCTCGGTAAGTAGCTGGCTCCAAAAATCCACCATCAACACTCTCGCTCACTTGAGTCTTTCGTATCCTCAGATTTGCAGACACGACTGCCTCTTTTTCCTCCTCAAGAATACCTTCCTCCAGGTCTAAATAAAACAACAATCAAATCAAACTAATTGCACTGCAATGGACAAAGTGGTCTTGGCAGCAACAGATTATGGAACAAACGAACGACGCAAAAGACCAGGAAGGTCGAGGCACACACAGATAAATTGTGCACGGGACAAAAAGGAGGAACGGAGACGTAAAACGGGAATATATTCGAATTATGGCAGCAACCTAAAAGACTAGGAAGGTCGAGGCACACACAGATACATTGCGCACGGGAGGAACAGAGACGTAAAAAGGGAACATATTCGAATCATGGCAGCAACCTACTTTTGAGCTGTTGCCGTACCCTTCCGGCGACCTTCTTAATCTCCTCCATCAGCTGTTCCAGCTCGTTCTTATCACCTGCCGAGCACACATTCTTGGTAAGGACAAACATCAAATATGCCCAACGGAGCAATCCAAACATGTCCGGGAGATCCCGCCCATGTTGGGCAAAGATACAAGCTAGGCTTCGTACTTTCATCGGTGGCGGGAGAGGATAGGATCAAGTTATGCTTCTGCTTCATTTTCCCGATATTCGTGGATATGAGATCGAGGGAGGCGTTCATATTCTCGACCTGGGGAGGGGAGAAAGAGAGAAGGGAGAGAAGGGATGACAGTCTATTATAAAACCACACACTAAGCAAACAACGCAGCATGGTGGGAACAAAAAACGACCTCACCTCTGCGAAAAACTTGTCCAACGAGCCTTGCCCACTCATTTCGATCTTCACCTCTTGGTTAACAATTGCTGGATGGTCTTTGTCCGCCGCATTCTATACCGACAGAACACAAAACCATGACTCTTCCGGAATAAACATTGGTAGATTGGGAGCGGTAGGTTAGACATGACATGCAGACCTGCTTGAGCGCTGCTAGTCTGTCTTTGGGAGGCATGATTGAACACGCGGCAAAGGGGAGTGTGGTGGTCACTCCCCTAAAACGGGTCCTCCACCGTCGCAAACACTCGGACGGGGGGATGTAGCTTGTAGTCAACCAAGTCCACCACGGGTTGAAGTTATTACAAACGCTCGTCAAGGCTGGATGCTCTTCGATTTGTTGCTAGTCGACAACGTCCAGCGATCTCCTACGCAAATCCCACGGCATATTCGCTTTCCCTTGCCGGCTTTCGATGGAAATGCCGCGGAACTCACGTTGGATCAATCCAAGTGAGAGTGGAGATTAGTCAACAAAAACAAACGATGAAGGGATTGCAGCAGAAAAGTAAAGGCAGTTTGCTCCGTTGCAAGGACCGCGATGTTGAGCAACAATGGCATGGAGTACACCCAAATGGGGGAGAGATAAAAAAAACGTGCACAAGGACGTGCCGGAACCGCAATCCTTCTTCAGCAACTCATCATCATCCTTCCTCCAATGGGATAGACGGAGGTGCCAAAGAGTTTTCGAGATTAGCACAGCATGATGCGGACACAGAAATTATCTGTGAGATGTTGCTAACCTACGAAATAAAAACGGAAGTGAACCGTCACTCAAGTTACAGACCACGCCGAGAGCTTTTTGAGAGATGAAATAAATACCGAAACGTCGTTCGATCGATATTTTGCCAATCAACGAGTTCCCAAACCGCAATGACGTTAAAACGGAGCCAACGGTCAATGCCACTGAGAAAATTCACTTCCGTGAAGTGGTGTACCTGGATGTAATTCCGAATTTTGAAGCGCCCTTTTCCCGTCGATTCAGGCGCAGTAAGAGACGTCCGTCATGTAACGGAAGATAACGAAGAGCGCGAGAGAGTCCTTCACGTAACAATATGCATACAAGGTTGGAGTGCTCCAATTTGTGCTCGTCTGTCTAAAGTTGACACTTTCACACTCGGCGCGCAGTCCGCACAGACGCGGCCGTCTGCTCTCGCTCTCACTCCGCGGCTCCCCGTATCGTGACGCCCTACAAAGCACAAAAGCGTCATCATTAAAGCATCACTTTCACGGTGGAGCGACCACGCGCGCGAGCACTGTTGTCAGAGTGAATCATATGTGCAGTTGTCGTGAATAATATCAGCTGTTCCAACGAAAATGAATTAGCGCTCTTCCACATTCGGAATATGCAAATTTCAGTTTCCTCTGCCCAAATGTCGATTTTTCGCTCTCACTCCTTTGCATTGAGGGCTACAGTTACACCTTTCTAATAATTCAAACGGAATGCTAAAATAAGACAAATGCAAATTATGCACGTATTCAATCAATCAAGTAGTGGACAGCAACCACATATGTATTCACAATCAATCAAGCAAGTGATGGACAGCAACCACATATGTATTCACAATCAATCAATCAAGTAATGGACAGCAACCACATATGTATTCACAATCAATCAAGCAAGTGATGGACAGCAACCACGGATCAATCATGCTTCAGAAGGGTAAATAGCTATCACACGGTTGTCATCTTACCCTGACATTCGCTTTGTCAGAACACAGAACCAAGGACTCTGCGGTCGAACGAAATCATTATATGGAACGTAGAAGTTGTACTGCATCAGTTTACTTCAACCAAAATAATAAAATAAAAAAACCACGCACACTGTTTTCCTGATGAGAAATCCACAGATGCTTCAAATGAATTTTCATCCTCCTCACTCATTTTTTGAAATTTGTAGAGTTTGTGAAAAGTTGACAGTTTCATACTGGTATAAACAAGGAGCAGCAGCAACGACAATAAAATCGGAATACGAGTAATCTTCAACAGGATTCACTTGTTACCTTCTGCGGCGAATGAGCTCTACAGCTCGCACTCTCTCGCCCCTTCCCAGACCAAATAAGTATCTGAATTGACAAGGGTTCAACTCCCAAACACGAAGAATGATGATTTAGTAACGGTCGAAAGGGGCAGACAGGAATCAAGAAAGGATTTTCCACAGGACTGCATCGCCTGTTGACACCCACCACACAACGACCACCGACGTAAATTGCCCGATGAGACCTGCAAGGTGATGAAGTGGAAAGAATGAGGTTATCAATTAAACTTTTCAAACGAATAACGATTAATCGCTGACAAAGTGGTGCACGGATTAAAAATTGTTGTACGAGTATTATTGTGTTTGTGACGACGATCTGTGTTGTGTAGACTTGTGGCAAAAACCTTGCGCTAACCGAGTTAAGCCATTGCACTCGTACGACACATTGTACACAGCCCTGAGTTAAAGTGCCTAATTCGGTCAGCGCAAGGTTTTTGCCACGTGTGTAGACGTAACAACTTTTGCAGCGGTTTTTGACTGGCAGAGTGCTTCGACTCACGCGAGTCGACTCATACGTCCACTTCTGTCCAGAAGCTAAATGGTTCTTTTCCATTTCGCCTTTCATGCTGACTAAAAAGAGAAAACTCGCCCATAATACTAGTAGTCAAAAAGAAGAAAAAACAAAGTCCCCATTTGGAATATCCAAAATAGTATCTTGCAAATAAATCGCCTCAAGTTGACGCTAAACATAGGTCGCAATACCCGAAAAGCACCTACGGATATATATAACATTAATAAGAGAAAAATGAACGAATTAATCGTCACAGCAAGTCAGCTTCGACCTCAGTGTCGCGTTTGGTCAGTAGCTCAAACAACACTTGCTGCTGCTGTCGGACCATCTCCAGCAGCTGTGTCCGCTCGGCGGTCTCGGCCTCCTGCCGTTTCCGCTCCATCTCCTGACGATTTCGCTCCAGTTCAAGACGTTCTTTTTCCAGATCGTTGCGTTCTTTCTGCAGATCAATTTCTTCCCGCTTCATGGCGAGCTCTTGTCGTCGCAACCGCAGCCCTTCGGCCTCGTCCGACACGGAGGAGGAGGTCGAGAGGAGGCGAGGAGTTTTGGCATGGTTAGGAAGGATGAGAACATCGTCTCGAGAGGGATGACCTGAAACACACAGCATCGTGTTCCTACTCGTGTACATATAGTAGTTCTCTGATCAAGGTGGTCAATATGTCAAAATCAATTCAAGTCATACATCAGAATCAGATGAACGCAGGAAGCAATTTATAACCTCAAAGTAGCTCTCTGTTGATCTTTCTATCTGTCCATATGCCTGCTTGTCTGAACGTTCACCTGCCTGCCTCTTTGTCTGTCTGTTTGTCTGTTTGTTTGTCTGTCTGTTTGTCTGTCTGTCTGTCTGTCTGTCTGTCTGTCTGTCTGTCCGCTTAGCACTGAACTGAAGTTATTCACTCACCATTAGTGCGTTTCAAGACCGACACTTCCGCAGGATCAGTCCCAGACAATCCATTATGCTGTTGGACCGTCGTCGTCTTTCGAGTCTGCCGCACGGGTGAGGGTTCTGCCTTCGCACTGGCCGCTGCAATCCCGTCCACCGAGGTTCCCTCTGCCTTGAGTGCCACAATCTGTTCCAACAACTGCGCCATTTCCGGGTGGGTTGTTATGGTGTGACCACAAATGGACCGTCTCATGGCGTCCTCCGACGCGATGGTCCGCATCAACCGCGCCAACCGATCTTGACAGCTCTTCATGCTGCAGGTGTAGCCCATACCGTTCAACTGTCCCTCAATCAGCTCCCACTGGGTGCCGCGTTGACCGCGCTGACCGAACGGATTCTTCTCCACCACTTCCCGTAGCATGGCGAGGTCCTCCTCGACGGTGAAGTGATGCCGGCCTTTCGGGCCGGGGGAGCTGTTCTCTTCCGCGACGGAATTCGAGTCGGCCGCGTCGTGCTGAGTCGTCACAAGGAATTCGTCCATTCTTACTCTGTAAAAAAAAAGAAAAGAAAAAATTCCATCCTACATGGTAAATTAATAGTTGCAGTAATGCCTAATAATCGACATATGGAATTCGAGTCGCTTTGTTGACAATCACAACTCACAACCTTGCTTGATTGACCACCAGGCACGCAGTAGTAAAGCAATCAGACAATCAACGGCTACGAGAAAGGTAAACACCATATAACGGTACGATGCAAACAATCAATCAATCCATTTCTCGCTCGCCCCCGCGACGCTCGAATCTATACATACTCAATTATTTTCCCAGCGTAATCTTTTAGCGGTCTCTATAATCACTCAATAAAGCAAAATGTAACAATGCAATCGCTACGAATGACGACGGCTGACTCGATTGCTACAAAAGCCATCAAGCAATCAAAGAACGAAACTTACATCACCACATTAGGATCCATAATCAAGCAATCAAAGAACGAAACTTACATCATCACATTAGGATCCATAATCAAGCAATCAAAGAACGAAACTTACATCATCACATTAGGATCCATAATCAAGCAATCAATCTAAGATTAGTAGTTGTTTCCAGCTGTCCTACTACTACTGCAAAGAAAACCAATGACGAATAATAAAATACGGTGTCATGTGCCGGTAAACCGACAGAAAAAATGTCCTATTAAAAATTCCAGCCGAAAAACCGCGCCCGTTCCATAAAATCGAAATTCGCAATAAGAACCCGGTATGCGCAATCGTAACAACATTTAGGACGGGATAAAAACCGACGAGTGGGGCTTTCACATTGCATGCTCTTATTTTCTTGGGATAGAAAATCGCGGAGTCGCTAAAGTAATTCCGCACTGACTGTTACCTTCTATTTCCGGAACCTCGCTTGGCGCTTTTGGTCAGCGACGGATGACCGGAAGGATGCGGTAAAGAAGAGTCGAGTCGAAATCGATATCCCGCGAGCGCGAGTCCAAGGACTTCAAAATTCAAAGCTCAAAACGACTGAAAGCAGAGCTCTCCGTCGACTCGACTCCCCATGCGATAACTCACGCAGCTCTGACGCAGGAGAGTGAGAGAGAGACGCATGCCGAGCCGTGAGTCACCATGACAGGATTGGTTGATTTCGCACAAAGCCACACCCCCACCAAGTAATTCAGACTCTAGAGGTCGCGTAAGTCGCACGGAAAGAACTAAGATTATTATCCAATACAAAAATGGATTACCACTACCAGTCTAAACTTTACAAAAGTATCATTGAACTTGCGGTGACAGATGCATAAGGAAAGCCAATTTCAAGAGAAAATGCTGGGCCAAATTCGGCAATATTACGTATGAGACAAAAAGTCAAACATTGAAGAAAGGAGCTGTCAGGCGATAAAAGTAAAAAGCTCAAGCGTGACAGTGAAATTGTGTGTTGGATTACTTCCCAATGACGCATTTGGTCGTATATGCGGCAAATTCTACGAAGCCAAAAAGATCTGGTCGTCCGCCATGACTATTTGGTCCGCGGCAACCATGTCAGCAAATCCGGCGTTGATCTCGTTGCGGGTGAACAAGAACTCGTTGGAGTGATCACCCACGTAGGACACAACTTCTTCCACGGGCAGGGTGGTGACGTGCTGTTTCTGGAAGACTTCGCTGACCAGCTTCTTGAAGGCGCGAAACTTTTCACCCGACAGTGTCACCTTAAGCGGAGCAGAACCACTTGCGGCGCCGGCTGGACCACGTGGACGCAAAGTCCGCTCCGACCGCTGGGAGGTCTCCGCAAAGTTATAAGGATCATCCGGATCCATGGCGTCCTCATCCTCCGGTTCGGCACGAACCTTCTTGCTAGCGCGGACACCGTTGATCTCCACATCGTTCTCATCCCCGTTGGCTTGCGGCTCCTCGGGCTCATCAGCCAAACGCTTCTTTCGCTGCCGCTTCTCCACCTATTCAGTGGCAAGAGAACAAGTATGAATCATCCGTCCAACAGAAATGCGATCCTATGCCGTGCTGTTGAAATATATCAAATGCTATTTTAAATGTTCGAAAAATCGATTCGAATATTACACCAAATGCATTGTACTTAATATCACAAAATACAGTTAACATTTAAAAGCTTACTTATTTAAAATTCCCAAATCTAATAATATAAAAACAATTATTGTTTCGGTAAACTTTCGAGGTAAACTTGTGCTACTCCGGCAGGATCGGTCGTCTTAATACCTTATTGAAATAAGCGTATTCCACCATCCCCACGGCAGCCGCAGCGTCTTTCAGTTCCACTTTCTTGGCCAAGCGAGCTTTGGCATGAGCGGTGGCTAGACGAATCAGGGTCTCAAGGGCACGCGCCGTGACAGGCTGAGTCCGAGCATTAGTCTCACCAAGCTTCTCCTGCGATCGCAGCATCGAGTACTTCTCGGCAATCAACGTGCACGCCTCCTGGGTGAGAGTGGGATTGCTTAGCTTGGCGATCATGATGTACTTGCGGAGGAATTCACGGCAGAAGACCTTCTCGTGCTTGTTCCGACTGCCGTGCAGCAGCGGGTCATACCTTGAACGAAAGAAACTTGGATTAAACAGCGGAACGGAACTCCAAAACGCGCAAAACATTACGACAAGCAAGTCCAAATGCTTCGTACTTCTCGTAGATTTGCTCATTCTCAGCAACGTCCCGTTCTACCGCCGCGGTGCTGAGCCACTCCACACCGGTGTTCAGCCGCGACGGTTCTCCGTCAATTTCCCCAGGGGTGCGATACCGATGCATCCGTACAACGTGGTCAGCCAGGGTCAAATCCAACTCCGCATCCGCCTTGTCGATCATGACGAAGATCAAATCGAAGCGCGACAGCAGTGAATCCTGCATCCCGATGTTGTCCATTGGACTTTTGTACGGATCGTACTAGAAAAAAAAGGAGCCAACGTGCACAAGACAATCACACCAAATAAAAAACGAACCGAAATAGAACGTAAGAAGAACGTACACGTCCATAAACGGGATTGGCAGCAGCAAGTACGGAGCATCTGGCGTTCAGTTTAGCGTGAATTCCGGCCTTCGAGATCGTCACGCGGCCTAAAAGAAGGATTAGCGTCAGTCCATGAACACAAAAGACGTTTTCACAATTCCGAGTCTGTATTTAGATAACCACCTTGTTCCATGACTTCGTGGATGGCAGTGCGATCCTCCTCCGCCATCTTATCGAACTCATCGATACACACCACACCGCGATCAGCCAAGACCATAGCACCCGCTTCCAGCCGGCGCTCGCCTGTCTCATCGCTGGTCACCGCCGCCGTCAGACCAACTCCTGTAGAGCCCCTGCCAGTGGTGGCCACTGCTACATTGGCGATCTGTAGTACGAAACGAAGCATCTGCGATTTGGCCACCGAGGGATCACCAATGAGTAAGATGTTCACGTCGCCACGAAGCCGGGTTCCGTTGGGCAAGATCTTCTCCTGGCCGCCCAACAGCAGACACAGGATGGCCTGCTTGACGTACTCGTGGCCGTAGATGGACGGCGCCACCGATTTGGAGAGCATCTCAAAGATATCATCCTGTCGAGAGTACTGACGGATGGTCTTGATGTCCTTGGAGGAGTAGACGGGCGCCTGGTCTTGGGTTTGCTGGGTGATGAAATTTGCCAAGATAACGGTTTTGAAATTGCCGGTGAAGAAGCCTTGGATTTTGCCGCTGACAACACGATACGATCCCACGACGAGCACGCGATCACCCGGTTTGCATTCGTCCACAAGATCGTCTTCACAGATGACTTCGACAGAGCGGGGCAGCTGACCTGAAGAAGTCAAAAGTATGAAAAATATGATCACATAAAGTTCATCCACCTTCATGGAACACAGAACCACACAAATCAGTCAAGAGAAAGATAAGCGGCTCCATCAATCGGCCAAAAAATAAAAGCATAGGTGAAATGAAGACCACTTGGTCGTATATCGAAATTATCAAATTATTCATTCATCACTGTCAATACTGTCAATCATTCAAGCCAACGCTTGCAATAACAACAAAACATTACCGGGTGGCGCCTTTTCCGGAAGCTCCTGAATGGTGAACATCTGATGGTCCTTGAAGACACACAGTCCATACTCGGTCTCGAGTGGATTTCCCTCGTCGTCCTTGGTCGGGTAGGCCGTACGGCTGGTGGCATCGGTCGATCCGGTTGCATCGTTGTAGCGCCGCTCAATGGTTTTCCCAGTTTTCGGCGAGTAATGCACGCTTCGCACAATTTTTGGACGTACCAACGAGCATTTCGTCACGATGCCCTCAATACAGACCATTCCGCCAAGTAGCCGAGCGTTGAGAGTACGCGGCGACACATGACGAGCTCCAAAACTGCAAACCCAACGACCAGTCAAGTTATGCCATTTAAGCGTTCGCTCAATTGATTGATTGCCGGTTGCATGGATTACTCCATCCCTTCATTTGACTGATCGAACAGTTTAGTGCTACTCAAACCAATCAAAGCATGATATTCTTTGATTGACTGATTAAACACATTTTTCCCTCGGAAATAAATCTCACCTTCCGGAAAGACCGATAAGAAAGTCCTTGCTGTTTCCGTAGTTCGGATTATGAACGCTGATGACTCGTTTCAAGGCAGTGTGGAAACAGTTGATTTCGTTCAGCGAATTCTTGAGGAGGCTGCGAAAGAATAAAAAATAAAAATAAACATTCCGCGAAAAATTTTGCGGCAATTCTTTTACCTCGAACACCGAACTGGGTTACTTTTCCGGAGGTCATTCAAATTCACCACCAGTCGGCAGCCTTCCTGCTCAATCAGGTCGTCGATTTTACGCGAATACACCATTTTGTCGGTGCCATCGTTGAGAAAGTCGTGATACTCCAAGACGATCTGCTGGTTTTCTTTATTCTGATCCGTGTCCATCGGACGATATCGCTGCGCGATGTTGGCCATTGTGAAAATGCGGTGGGTATCAGGAATTTAAGCAAAAAATGGGGAAGAATGTCAAACAACGGGTGAAAATAAAATCACGCCAAACACGGAGTAATGCACTGTCGCGACCGATTGGTGCTGCTTTTTAGACCCACCCGTATATTATTAATGCACGCACTGTGCTTAACTGCGGTGATAATATACGGGTGGGTCTAAAAAGCAGCACCAATCGGTTGCGACAGTACAGTAATTTTATCACAATCGAAGTCCGCCAATACACCGACGCTGGTTGTGTAGAACGCTGACGCTAGTTGTGCTGAACGCCGACCCTGGTTGTGTTGAACGCCGACGCTGGTTGTGTTGAACGCCGACGCTGGTTGTGTGGAACCCCAACGCTGGTTGTGTTGAACGCCGACGCTGGTTGTGTTGAACGCCGACGCTGGTTGAGTGGAACGTCAACGCTGGTTATGTGGAACGCAGATGTTTAAAGCTAGAGTATTAGTGCTTAAATTAAGAACGGGACTACTTATACGTCGAACAGCAAAGTATAAAATTGGAACGTGCAAAACTTTCAGTTCCAGAATTTTTTTCTGCCTCGTGCTATTACGAAGCCAAACACAAAGCACAAATCGTAATATTTATGGAACTGATTTAAGCTTTGGCTTTGCATAACCAGAAGAAAATAACAAAAATAAATGTGCCATCCGATAATGCTGTTTCCTGTTAAGACAAACTCAAAGACCGATGTGATCGCGTCAACCGGTCAAGCAGAGTTCTACAGTGCCAGGTCAGACACCACAGTAGACCGCACCACATCAGAGATGACCGCTTCCTTACAACAAGATAGGAAAGAGCAATAGATCTATCCAACGATCTGGATTTACTACTGCACCAAATAAAACTGGAGTACCAAACAGCTTCCCATAAGACAAGCAACCGTTAAGAATGCCTCGAGCGCCGCTGTGTGACTGAGAACTGTAAAGGAAAGTAATTGACTAAGACCATTCGCAAAATGTTCTGCACGCAGTCCATAAGTGTCACTTACTGGAGTATACTTGGCGACTCGAAATGAGTTGCAGCACCCAACAGCCCCAGAACATGGAATACGGAAGTTGCGAAGATGTGGTCCAGATCACCGCCGGCACTTTCAACACCACTGCGAAGAGGGAGACGATCATACCGTTGAGGAAGAAGCCGAACGATGTAGTAACTTTGGAACTGCCTAAAGAATGAAGAAATTATAGTTATCTACTCAAGAAAGAAATTCCGTTTTGCAATATACAAGAACAACTTAATCGAGCTAATAATCGACGGCCGGTTTTTATCAATCAATCAAAGATCTGACCGAGGCTTCACTAACTCACCATTTTTTCGCAACAACCAATGTCGGCCACAGCCAATCAACGCACTGCTCAGAAGAAACAGTAAATGCACTAAAAATCAAACCAACAATGTGGAATTGATTGTTATTACGGCTATCGTAAAATGATCAATAACCATCAGCTTCACATACCAAGAGCAGAATTCAAGAGGCGCTTTTGGAACTCCCATTCCAGCAGATCAACAGATAACGCTTCTGAGAACTCGGAATCCTTCGCTCGCCAGCTAATCCAATTCGCATAGGCATCAGCCATGACCACAACCAACAGAAATCTCCACAGGATCTGTGTATATGACAAGTGCTCCAGTTGATCAATAAATCAATCGAACGGCGGCTCACAGCACTGCCAGGATAGGTCACACACAAATCAAGCAATCAATTAAACGGGGGCTCACAGCACTGCCAGGATAGGTCACACACAAATCAAGCAATCAATCTAGAGGGGAGCAGAGCATGTAACTAGTCCTACAGTACCTTGTAACCGGAGTTGAAAAGAACATGACGATAGGCTTCGCGTTTTTGCAACAATATGTCTAGAAAGATGCCCAGGTGATCGTACTCCACGTACTGGTCCACATGATTCCCGCAATTCCCCTGTGAAACAAGATGAAATTGCGTTGTTCATCAATTTGTCTTCGCTGCATGGCAGAATCAGAATTGATAGCGTATTCCTTCTCCCGTATACACACACAACTCTGCAACTTCACCACCGACGATGTATAACGGACAAACAGGGAATCGGATGGATGTTCACACCAGACGCATCGGAAGTGTGGCGCTTTTTCCGGACAATCCATAAAAACATTCATCAACAGCAAGTTCGCGGGAAAAATTAGACTTTTCAAGTTCAGCGATGACTGTCCGCTAAAAGTACGCCAGTTGATTTGCACACATCACGTGGTAAATGCATTGATTGGTCCTTCAGGATGTCGCTAGATTCCGCGTATGCCAAACAACCAACGACGCCAATAATGATGACAAGATAATTCAACCAGAAATGGAGAGGTCTCACGAAAATGAGGGATTGCAGGCTTTGCAGCAATGCAGAATGTTTTTACGAGTCACTTTTTTCATCATTGAGAAACGCACGAGCAGTTAACACGAACGCACAGTCCAATTGAAAATCAACTGACACACACACAAATGGATTGTACAACATGACAAATGCACAAAGCCGAAAGATGCACCGCGCCATCACAACTCACGCGAAACTCCTTCATCCGCCGCGCTAGTAATAAATGAGACACGCCGGTCCTACTTCCTTCCTTCATCGTCCACTGCCGCTGCTGCCGGTGGTCGGGTTCTGGTTGCGCAGGCGAGACGGATCCGAAATGTGGTCGGTTGTCACTGATTTGCTTTTCTGGGTGTTTCCTGCAAGAAGGTCAGAACATAAATGCCTTTTCATCACACCAAACGCAGCACGGGAGATAATGCAAAATTTCAGCAAAAAGAAGTTTGAAAAAAATAATACAGTATAAACACGAACCTTAGATCTTATTAGATTCATAGGCCGGCCGCCATTGTTGGTGCGTTCCTCCATGAGCGACGCCTTGTCCGCACGCTACATCTCCCTGTAGATCTTCAAGGTGCCCCAGTACGCAGTACTCGATTTCTCGTCCACTTCCATTTGAAATCCTTTTCGCGACTGTTGGAAGGAGTGGGGAGGAAAATTTCTGTACGACCAGGAAATTACGAAGAAAGAAAGAAATATTTGGCAGCAGCACTGAAAACCTTTTTCCA
>LRSR01003276.1:0-43151 GCA_001579985.1 Hypsibius dujardini
GTCCACGGTCATCGGACTTTCGTTTGGAAGGACCTCACGGCCACTCATCATTCATGTGAGGTGACACGGCTACCACCTCGGATGGGCCAGCTTTTCAACGATTCGGGCGTCCTCCGGGTGCGGGATCCTGCTTCCCAGATGGACTTTGTGCTGGGGCCTTTCCGAAGCCTTAAAATTTTTTGATTTGACTGTAGAGGTAAATTATTCGGCCAATCTCTTTATCGAAACAAGTTTTTTGGTGTTTGAGAAGTTCTCAGATGAAAACTGTTTTTCCACTTCCGGTCGGTCTAGGGATGGCATCAAATTTCAAATGTTAAAATAAAATAAAATTAGGTGCGTTTTTGATTTGAAATTCATTTGACGAGCAGTTTGAGACGTCAAGAAGGAATCCATTAGTTTACCAATCAATGGCATAGTTTCAGTCATCTCGAGAAAAAGGCGAGTTTCCATGTAGTATTGAATTGGTCGTCAAATCAAAATCAAATCAAAATCAAATAAAGTAAAATCGCTCATTTCGTCATTTGATGTCATCCCTAATAGCTGAAAGAATAATACGGAAAGAACTAGGAAAGTCTTCTCTTTCTTTTTCATGTGAAAGGAAGAACCGACAGTACAGTAGTCCTAGTTCTTTCCGTATTATTCTTTCGTGGTGCCTACAAGAATATAAATAAATAAAACAAAAACGTATTATAATCGGGGTGTGCCTTCAGCTAGGCGATACCTAGAACACCAAGAATTTCAAAATTAAAAACTAGGATATATTGAGCAGCTTGCAGGTCATTTTCCGCCCAGCCCTAGGGGTGGAGCGCTGCATCACGAGACCTCAATAGGAACCGTGAAAAGCCAGATTTTGCATGCGAGCTGTTGGTCCTAGGCCTGCCAGAGATGGAGCCGGATATAGCTATCGACTAAACCGCAGAAGGGAAATACAGCAAGGACCATGATGAGGATAAGGGTAAACAGCAAAATTCGAGCTATTATCCGCGACAAATACCTACGTGTAGTACAAAAGGCGAGACACAAGTCCGATACTGTCCTATAGTTTATCGGAGTATTAGATTTAACGCAGTGTCGTTCGGAATCCGGACACAAACAATCGACGAACCTGCCATGATAATCGTATCGCTCAATTTGGCGTCACCTTATCACCTTCGCTAAAATTCGACAGGCTTGTTTGTGAAACGCCCGCATTCATTTTTGGTCTTTCTACTTCAGAATGAGTTTCATTATAATTGTTATTAATGGCGTTGATTATAAGCGCAACATGTGGGCACGCGTGTGGAATTAATACATCGGAATATCTAAAGGTCACATGGTTATTCCATTTAATGTTAATCGGACTATAATTTGTGAGTTATTGCCGGGTGGAAATTTCACGACAAGCCATTGTGCGATCATGCAGCTAAAGACGCCGTAAACGGTAGCAATGTATTTCATCATCTTGATTTTGGGCCTTTTGGCGGGACTGACACAATCCCAAAATGTAAGTCAAAAGCAATAATTCATGTTTAATAGTAAAAATGAGAGTTAAGATTTTAGGGTGAGGTCTTTAATAGTGAGTATTATGGAATTTATATCAATTTAGAGGTTTATTCAAATTAGTATATAGCAAGGGAAAATTGTCAAACTAGGGGAATTTCATTCGAAATTCAAACGATTCGCAAATTTCATTGCTGGTTAAAAAAAAAATATATATTTCACGGTAAAAAATACCAATACAGTACTATTTACGCACAAAGTTTTGCACTCTTTAAATAAAATCTAGGGATCAGAATATATTAAATTTTATGTCTTCAATAAAATTAAATACTTTGATTGTCGGATAATCTGTATGAATATTTTGAGCAAAAATAAAACTAGATGCTAAAGAGCGATAAACAACTATACATACACCCGCGAAAATAATGTGTCATTATAAGATACTACGTTTTCAACATATAAACTAAACGATTCAGGCCATTTTTACCCATCATCAATAACATAGTGTCCCAATTCGTTTGTATACAGAACACAGATGTTCGATTGGTGAGTCCGGTCATCACAGATGCCGGAAACGTCAAGTCTGGCCAGGTGGAGGTCTTCTCGGCCCCACAGAACGGATGGATCATTGGTTGTTCCACCAACAGAACGATCCTGCAGAGTGCAAACTTCCCAAGAACCGCACTCTTCCCCAAATTGATGTGCAATGAACTGGGTTTCCGTAACGCCACGAGGATCAGATTTGGCGAGCTGGGTTTTGGAACTGGATCCGCGGTAAATGCCATGGAATACGTCAATTGTCCGCCAGGTACAGTACATACGTATGTAACGTGTAGCACTCGTAATATTCACGCATACATGCTATCCTCATTACGAGCAATTTGAATGCCATTCCGGGTCACGCTTTTCTTCTGGCTAGAGGCTTGTCATTAATCCCAATTCCTACAAGTCTGGAACTCAGCAACTATATATCGAACAAACTCTTCCTTAAGCCTTTCCCGTTTAGAATTATTTATTTTTGAACCGATTGGCATTAGCGAAATAATATCCGACAGTCAGGGCGTGGTTATATATATTCATATATGTATAAACTATACTTAACGAAAGAGATTTCCAAGATTTCCCGGTAGCTTCGTTCCCTGAACACGAAAAAATGTTTGGTTGACAACAATCTGCTGCCAATTTGAACTTTGGATAGGAAAAAATTAATAAACGTTTATTTCAATATATATATATATATATATATATACATTCAATACACATATCCAATACGCATTATATAATATATATTCAATATATACACACATATTCAATATTCACGATATATTACATATATGTACAAGGTATACACCTTAGCACTTCCGGTATGAGGCATCAGTAGGGTAGCCGTGAGACTTTCGAGCATAACTGTTGCGTTGTTTTGTAGGTGCCAACTCCCTGAAACAGTGCGTGACGGCAGTGTCCACGAATAGCTGCAAACAACGCGGATATATCCACATCACCTGTAACGGTAGGATAATCGAGATCTTATGGAGTTACCCCATTCATTTGATTTGTTTCGGTGTATATAGAAGATTTATGTAATATGATGATTATTGGAAAAATTGTTTGAAGCATTGAGGATAAAGATGACTGTTTGACTGTAAGAAGCTTTACCTACTCGGGAAGTGGCGGAGATTTCCCCTCGCGTTAAGGGTGAGGTTTTTTTTACTGATACTTGTTAATATATCATGATTTTTTATAGGGATCTCGTTGGTGCAAATACATTTGCAGGTTCAGAAAAAAATGGGCAAGAAAAAAAGAATCTCTGCCAGTTTGTGCTACATGCCGGCGCTTGATTGATGATGATGATCATTTGACAAATTTCTCGAAATTTAATTTTTTCAAAAACTTTTCAGTATTTTACTGAACGTGAACACATTCTTAAAATTTACTAGAATCTCCAGCAAGACAAGAAAAATATGATAAGATTTTTTTCATCTAACCGGAACACCTTGAGAAAATATAAAAGGAACAGCGTAGTGGCCCCTGCACGCTGTGCGATAATGCAAAGTTTTAAAATCAGCGTTACCGGTTGATTGGTTCTCGAAATTTTATTTTTTCAAAAACTTTTTGGTATTTTACTGAACGTGAACACATTCTTAAATTTTACAGAAAACCTTCGAATATAAGTGATTTACTGGACAACAGACTGCACGCTTTTTTCCATGTTCATGTGTCATCCATTGAGAAGCGGGAAATGTCAGAACATGGAAAAAAGCGTGCAGTCTTTTGTCCAGCAAATCACTCATACCAAGATTTCGAAATTTGAATTAACAACCACTGCTGCAACTGCACGCGTTATTTCATCTATTTTCCCCCGTTTTTTCTGATCTTATTTGCAAACGTTAATGTTTTTATTTCAGACAAATATGTTCATGTAATAATACAGATTATATTAACGCTGTCGTTCACTGTTTCATTTTCATTTTCTCAAGGTGTTCCGGTTGGTGGGAATTTTTTTATTTTGTTTTTTATACCTTGCTGAAGGTTTTTATTAAGTTTTAAGAATGTTTTCACGTTCAGTAAAATACTGAAACAATTTTGAAAAAATAAAATGTCGAGAAATTTGTCAAATGATCGATCAATCAAGCGCCGGCATGTAGCACAAACTGACAGAGATTCTTTTTTTCTTGCCCATTTTTTTCTGAACCTGCAAATGTATTTGCACCAACGAGATCCCTATGAAAAATCATGATATATTAACAAGTATCAGTAAAAAAAACCCCACCCTAAACGCGAGGGGAAATCTCCGCCACTTCCCGAGTTAGCGGGGAAAGTTTAACAATTAACAAATTTCTAATTAATTTCCGTTGAATTATTCAGAAACTCGGGTTTTTTTGCACTCAGAGCATAAACTGGCGGAATTGCTGGGATTGGTTGGTATCTTTTGATTTCAATTGGCCAGTCGAAAATAAATCGTACTCTGAAACATCCTTCTGAATATAACATATACGATTAAATTCAGTTATACTAATAAATCTTTTAGTCATGCAAAAATTAAAATCAAAATATCAATTTCATATCACCATGTCAGGTCTGATGCCTAGTCCGTTACCGACCGCGGCGACAGGCCCGTCCGATATGATCCCCTGTGACATCAACGGTCGGAACATTCAAGTGGACCGTTATTCCGCCGTGACGGCCCAATTTACCCGTTTGAGTATTCCACGGCAATGCAGCACAACCCTGACGGTATCACCCGGAGATTTCCTCACCATCAATGCAAGTCATCCCGGGAATTCTGTCACTCCGTCCGATGTCCTACCACCCCCTGCGATACTACCAGATGCGTGCCCAGGAACCCGGGTGGAAGTAACACAGGTGGTCATCCCTGGCCGAAAGTTCGCTGATCGGTATGAAATTCGGCAGACTATTTGCGGAACGACCGACAATCTGCCGGTTCCGTTGTTTATCAGTTCCGCGGCGGTGTCGGTCAATTTTACCTATATCCGAAGCGTTGCCGTCGATGATGATGCTATATTGCCAGAATTTCAAGTCAGATTGCAAGGTGATTTCTATTTGAAAATACAATGCAAGGCTATTTTCAGGTTGGGTAAACTTAATTAAGGGCAACCCGGCGCTTTGAAATCACCCAAAAATCTCGCCGGGTCGTCAGCCGCGGTGGCCATGGATGATTGTTATCGTGTTCCGGTCTAATTTTTTATAACTCCTTCTTGAGTTGGCAAACTTTTACCTTTTTCAGTTTTTCAAAAAAAAATTCTTTGACGTCATCGGACGTAGTCGTCCTTCTCGAGCACTCTTTTGATAACTTTGAATGGCGAATGTCTTCTGATTAGCCTCGTTTTGCACTTTTCTGATAGGTATTTAAAATTGCAACCTTCAAAATTCAACGTTTTCAGCTGACTGGTCTAGTTACACAAAAACGTTTGAGAAACTCAGCAACCCAAGTTCATCCCACCCCAAAATATGTTTTTTTTACGGTTCTTCCTCTTTTTCTCTGTAATGCATCTTGCTAACTCAAAACGCTGAATTTTAAAATTTGCAATTTTAAATGCCTATCGGAAAAGTGCAAAACGAGATCAATCAGAAGATATTCGTCATTCAAAGTTATCAAAAGAGTGTCCGAGAGAGATGGCTAAGTCCGATGACGTCATAGGATTTTTTTGAAAAATTGAAAAGGACAAAAAGTTTGCTAACTCAACAATGAGTAATAAAAAATAAATTGGAACACGAAAACAATAATCCATGGTCACTGCAGCTGGCGACCTGGTGATATTTAAGGACAATTTCAAAGCGCCGGGTTGCCCTAAAGGGGGTTTTCGGAGTTGGATTTCAAAATATCTCCAGTTTTGTTCTGAATTAGTCCAATATTAATGATAATTTCTAAAATTTATTTCATCGGTACATTTCTGAAAACTTTTTGCGACTAAATTTCAAAGTTACGGACACAGTGGAATATTCGGTTTTCCTTGATTTTCATTGTAAAAATGGCAATTCATTGAAATACAATTATTTTGACGTTATTAAGTGGAAATTGATTTGCATTATCAAATATTTTTTGATGTCAAAGGGCGGAGCTACGTGCTAACTTTGAAAGATTTCACTAGAATTTTTGGTCCTGTAAGAAAACTGTATATAGCATCGCCCGTTTACCTCCGAAAAATATTTGGCTGACACCCATCGATTCTAAATGAAATTTGGAGAGGACAGTGCACAATAATCATATTCAGTGCATTTCAAAGAATCGCAATTTTTACAGTGAAAATTGAGGAAAACGTAATACTCCAGTGTTTTTGTAACTTTTAAATTTCGTCAAAAAATTTCTGAGAGATTTGCGATGAAATAAACTTTATAAATCATCATTAATATTAAACTAATTTAGAAAACAAATTGGAGACGTTTTGAAATTTCTCTACCAGAATTTCTAAGCTGTAGACCGTAATGAACGCTGATGTTTAAATGCTAGATTTCATAAATGATTCACTATTGTTTTAATTTTAGTTTCTGTATGCCATTTTTTCAACAACCTGTAATGAAATGTCGTAATTGTAATGTTAACGTTGTTTCAATCTCTGACAATTTTGTGAAATTCAATGCTCGAAAAAAAATTGAGCTTACTAAAAATTGCGAAATAAATTATAATTAATGACTATAAATTACAAACACATATAAATTATACGTGAAGTCTGACATAAAGGCCTCAAACTTAAACCATTATACATATATTATAACGACAGACTCTCTTTTCCGTAGCTCAGCAGTCTTTTCTTCTATGAAAGAAGAGGCATACACTGTACAACAACGATGTCTACTTTTTTTTAGCAAAACCTCAATTGTCTGTGGACTGTAAACTTCCTCGAGTCTCTGTATCACTGGCCAAGCTGGGATTGGCGAATGAAATCTCCGGGGACTGGCTAGCGGAAGTGGGGGAATATGCTCAAACGGAAGCAGTCCCTCTATCCTGCCAGTTCCGAAATTCAAACGCGAGTGAAGCCCCAGCCATAAATTTTTTCGATTTCCAATTTTCGTCCGCCGGTGAATGTCGGACTGTCGTTACGCCTCAGGTAAAGTGTCACACGGTTTAGCTAGAAACACAGTGCTCTAAATTGTAGTGCAGTTAACTATTGGCAAATTTGTAAGAAATTGCGTAGATCGTTCAGTCAAATTTAGTCTGCGCCTAAAAGCTTCAAAAGAGCGAACATTGAACTGAATATCCAGATTACTTTAAAATGCAACTAAATAATTAGCAACATTTCGGTTTGAGATTTTCATCCTTGCTCTCGACTTTTGATGAAAGAGAGCATCATTGTAATCCCGGACCCTACCTTGCACGCAAAGTACAATTTCTTTCGCGCGACTAGAAGGTAGCCTGAGCAAGCTTTCCTAAATATTCAATTTCACACCTCTAAATTTGTAACTACTCACGCCACAAATCAAAGTTTCTCTGAGGCAACTCAGTTAACGGAGTCTACAGCAGATTTCCAAAGAACAGGCCACACTTGTTTGTCACACATCAAAAATGTCAAATTCTTATAAATGCGGAAACATTTACATACCATAGTTGTGCAATTGACAGTCTTTTCAAAATAAAACTGCAAAATGCATCGGCATCACAAGGAATTTCTTTAATAGCAAGTGGTTGGGACTGAGTAAATGAAATATTACTTCACATCTCGAGTCTGACATTGAAAACTATTAGACAGACAGACAGACAGACAGATAAATTGTGAAGAACATTCTGAGATTTTCCAAAAATAATATATGTTTTTAAATTTCTCGACGTTTAGGAAGCCAAAGTAAAGGTAACGAACGTCATTCTCATCACAAGAACGCGCCGCGAGCCAGATAGCCTAATCGAACGCCTGGAGCAATTTCGTCTGCCCATCGAATGTATCATGCAGGCTGACCAGGCTGGAGCCAACACCGGGGTCGACGGGGTCGACGGGTTGACGACCAATGTCCACGTCATCGAACCCATCAATAGTCCCTATCGGTAAGACCTATTTGACCTGACAATTTTTTATGTCAGTTGTATGTGACGATATTTGATTCTACAGGGCCGAATAAGAAAGACAAATTTGTTTTTCAGGATAATTCTTTATCGCGATGCGGCGTACGCGGCGCCGTTGCCGCTGACCGGTGTTGCCGTGAGCTTACTGCAAGCTCGCGACTTTTACGTGGAGGTTAGGGGAAGTGTTCCGCGACCGTGGAATGCGACTCTGCGGGATCAGCTGACGCGCTGCAGTCTGAATAAGACGGACTCTTCACCGATTGAAGTGTTTTCGTGGAAGTATGTTTTGTAGCTGGATGGATTTTGTGTGTGTAGATTAGGTAATAATTTAGGTACCGATTGTCTTAATTTTCGTTCAAAAACAGAGGCTCATTCTTAAAATTACACATCTCCCTTCCCCGTAATAGTTGTTCCAAGTTTTGCAAAACGAAGGTCCATGACCAATTTAAAAACCATACAGCCTTTAAAATAAAATATTCCATGTGGCAGTTTCCTGCAAAACTGTACTAGATTTAAAACTTACGAGTACTAAATATTTATTGTAACTACTTTATTTTACAATTACTACATATTTATTATTAGTACTATATATTTAGTGCCATACATTTAGTACTGGATATTTTACTAAATGCCCTAGTACACATCTGGTGTACGAAAAGATTTTTTTCCGTACACATAAAAGACGAATTGTCACCTTAATTTTGTACGTAGAAACAGCGGCTTATATCATTCATTTTATGTACGGCCACCAAAAAACGTACGCCGCACATATTATGTACGACCACCACAAAATGTACGCCGTACCAAGCCATATTATGTACGATCGCATTTATTTTAATCCGTGTGTACAGTTTTCAGCCCTTGTAAACATTACGCAGGAAGAACATTGTGTCTGACAAAAATCCTTAGAGAAATCTTATTTAATTCGTGAGGCGTATTTTATACATACTTTGTAAGACCAACGAAATTGTTATTTATTTAAAATTTATGAAGCTATTACCTGTGTTTGTTTGAAAACAGTTCCAGGGTATAGTACTTATACTGTATACTAAGATACGATATATTCATTATACAGCACGTCAAAATACGTATAGTTTCAAACGAAAGTTCGTCAGCCGATTCTCATATTTGTTTTACATTGACATAAATTGCCGTGACAGTGTTTCATTTCCAACTTAGTTTAGATTCGATTGACCTTAGCCATATGACATGAGCTGATGCATATGGTTTCAATCGTTAATAGCGGCGCTAAGCGCCAGTTGAAGAAAAATAAATGTTAGCAAAATTAGTGAGCATTTACTAGTGCTAGCTAATTAGCGAGCTCTATCTTCTTCCAAAAGTACTCGTCCACATATCACCGCTGGCTCTTCGCTGCCTGATCTCGAAAAAATGGCTGATGCCAATCGATTCAAAATTGAACTTGGAATGGAGAAAAAATTTATCAAGAAAAGTTCAGAAAAAAAAAGTTCAAGACAAAAAAATTTGTCAAGAAATTTTAGTTGAGCGTTTACGGGCAGGTTCATTACTACATACTGGCATTGGGGCTGACAATCATCTGGGGGCATAAAAAGGGAAACAATCATAATACTGCAATCATCACTTTGATTCTCGAGTGACAGATGAATTTTCTTTGCAGCAGTAACTCATTCATGACGAGCGAAGACCTTGTCGGACAGAATATGTTCGTGAAAAAATTTCGGTTTACCGTTCAACCGAATGCGATTCCCATGTCACCTGGGAAGTACCAGCTTACCTGCAGTATGAGCTACACACTTTCTCCACTGTCCGCGAGAAAGACAATCCCGCTTGCCGTTCGCCTGGACAAAGTGGAGGACCTTCATCTTGCCTACAATCTTACGGTTATATAAATTTGAACGAGTCTCTCTGTAGTGATGAACAAAAATAAGCAAAAAGATACTTTGTGAGACTTACTGCTATATAATCATTGGAACCGTTTTTTAGTTGGCCCCATGCTGAATTGCGAGAATCTTTTATGTAATGATCAGTGAAAGAGATTCGGTAAGGATATTGTATGCTGCTGCTGTCGTCATAATACAAAGGGACGTTTCAACTATCAGGGCGTGGCAACCCGAGCAACTCCCCTGGGGCGCCCCATGAGGGTCCTGCAGGGGTCTGGATTCCTGAAACTTCAATACGATTCCAGATTTTATCCTTGCAAAAAATATGTTTGGAGTTAAAGTAAATGATACCTAGTAAATCCGGTATATTTATTATTAAGTATTTTTCTTTCTTTACATATATTATATTTTATCTATTTACTATAGTTAGTTTTTATTATTTACTTTAACTTCAAGTATATTTTTTGTTGATCATAAAATGCTGAATTAAATGACAGTGTCCAATCCTCCGCTGGACCCTCACGGGGCGCTCCAGGGGAGCTGCTATGATTAAATTCCCGCTGGGAGTATTAATTCTTTATAGATATAATACTGTACTTGCCTCTGCCATGTGTCACGCCCAGAAATTGCGAAAAAAATTGCTGCTGATATTTCAAACACAGAAGGCAGGAACAGCTTAAAGTTTGCTTGGATCATCATTGGAGAAGCTAATTTACGAGCTCTCACAATCCAAAAAATACCAGTCTGTGACCATTTGGTGTGGTTTGGCCAACAGAACTTTCCCATTTTTTCCTAACTGTATCAGAAACAAGATCCCGGTGCCCTTAATTAAAGGCTTTGCAACGAGTTCTGAAACAATAGTTTTAAAGCGTATTTCAAGGGCTTTTACAAAACTATTGAATTTTTTTATATTCACTCCGAGGTCTATAACTTTAAATTTTGTGCGCTTCAATATTGGCATCGTTTGGTGAAAATTTAAACATCTAACTTTAAGGCAAAAATTTAAAAGAATAATTTGCAACCTATCGAAATAGTCATTAATTTATTTATTTTAAAGAAATCAAATTTTTTTTTAAATTTGTATTAAATTGTACAAATTGCACTAAATTAAATTATATATAATTGTATTAAAATAACGTGGTGTCAACGCAAAGTAAAATTAAAAGCATGATGAAAAGGAAAAAGGGTTCAGAAAATATGAATTGTCAAAATGCCATAAGCAGGCAGGTGATTCAACTGCCTGATTGACATGTACCGCGGTAAGCACGGGATGGGTGTTAGTGGTCCAGGCGGTTTAGTACCTGCATCTATACCTGTATAAGGTGCAACACGTTGTCAAACTGACGGTCTCTATCACCATGCAGCATCAAGGTTAACCGCGCGGCTCCTCACGCAAACAAAAAGGACGTCATAACAGTTTTGTTCTTTTTCGCAGCACCATGACCGCACGTCCAACTGAACATATATATAGGCTCAACAGGTAGAGTATATTTATATATATATATATATATATATTCAAGCAGACTTATTATTTACCAGCTACTCCATTAAACTGGCCAAATATTGAAGCAGTAGCGACATTCCTTTCGATCGCCTTGTCTTTGCTCTCTCTCTACACTGTACACTAATCCGCCCTCTTACTCAAAGAAAGAGAAAAGTCAGAAAAGCCAGCGCAAGAGATCGGGTCGCTCTCTTCCGTTGTAAAGTACACCATCGTAGCTACCTGCCTGCCTGCTTTTAGACTCTGGATAGATATCAGTTACCGGACTTGTCTGTGTGTGTGCCTGGGGGGCTTTTTTGGTGGTGGCGCCCGTCGTCGAGCATTCAGCTAACGAACCAGAGCGAGGCCGTTTGTACCTGTGTCTGTGCGTTAATTGTGCCCGCGTTGGCAAATCTTCCCCCGCCCGCGCGTTGATGAATTGCCTGACAAGACTCCTCTCTCTCTCTCAGAGGAGAGAGAGAGAGAGAGAGAGAGAGAGAGAGAGAGAGAGACAGCACTCGACGGGATTTTAATAGACACATAAGTACGTGTTCATTTTTCGCGCGCGGTAACCGGAGGTTTGTTGACGGTGGCAATTAATTCTTTTCAGGTGACTTCTTCAGTGGTCGTATTGTCTTTCTCTATTTGAAGTGTGTTCCGCTTCACTGACACAACTGACTGGTAGTGATCTAATCGAAAGAAAGCGAAGGAGAGGTCATCTCCGAGGATCGGTGCACTTGCATGCCGGGGGACTGGCAAAAGTGCAGGGTGGACTGGAAACTCGGAGGGTTCTATCAGTCGTCGGACCTCTTACGTTTTTTGTTTGTCCCCATCAAAGGATGTCTTAAGCCGTTCATCGGCTGCCTCTCTATGCAACTTGGTTGTCTATTTGTTTGTCTGTCTGTTTGTCTGTCTGTTTGTCTGTTTATCTGTCTGTCTGTCTGTCTGTTTGTCTGTCTGTCTGTCTTGTCTACTTGCCGAGCTACCAACTCTCATCCCTTTATCTGGCCCCCCCCCCCTGCGTACCTGTGTCCTTTTCCTGTCTGCCCGTGAACGCTATTTACAGGCTTTAAATTCTAGTGTCTGCCAGACTTTGCACAAGCCAATGATGACGGCCGAGGGAGAATGAGCTAACAAATGAATTCTTTAAAGTCACCGGAGAACCCATACATCACAGACAGACGGAGAGATACAGAAGAAAGAACCGGGCGCTAGACGGAAGAGACAAAGTCAACAGAAAATGTGTCGACTATTTAAATCCGCATTTTGAGGATGCCATAAGGAATGTAAAGTATGGTGGACTTCATAGATGGAGGGAGAGAGACGCGGTTGAGATTATAGAGACAGGCCAGATCGTCTTTCGCCGACGCCGGATCTCGATCATTACTCGCGCGACCGGCCGTTCTGTTGACCAGTGCATCAAGTAAAGAAGCTCTTTTAAAATCGCCGGATTGAGCGGTGTGAGCCCGCTCCCGTGCTGCACCAGTTTCGCATCCGCCGTGCGCTGCTCTTGATCGGCGACGGATCTCACAGCTTTTAAATCGCTGCAGTGCGGCTGATCTCCAATCGTTTGCTTTTCCGCTTTTCCCAGTCAAGTATTGGCACTGTTTGTCTGCCTTGCAACAAAGGAAAAAATCTCTGGATGAAAACCGGGCAATGATCCCATCCCATGAGCCTATCACTTAATAAAAATATTTTTTTAATTTATACTAATTATATAAATTGTACTGAATTAAATTATATGTAATTGTATTAAAGTAACACGATATCAGTGAAAAGTATAAAACTAAAAACTATCAGGAAAAGGAAAACTGGGTCTGAAATATACGATTGCTTCAAAACCCTATTACCCAATTACCTTATACACCAGGCAAACGCTATGGGTTGAATCGGTACATGGGTTGAATCGGTGGGGTGGCAGGGGGCGCCACAAGTGTAAATTGAATGAGTGTTGTTTACAATTTACACTTGTGGCGCCCCTCCGCCACCCCACCGATTCAACCCATGTACCAATTCAACCCATAGCGTTTGCCTGGTATAGCTCGTTTTAAGTACTTGCTCTGTCAAATACCTTTTGTATAAATTGGAAGATTAATTGTATAAATTTGTAAAAAACAAATTGTATAAATTGGGCCGTCATCAAATTAAATTTAATTTAATCTTGTTGAGCCAAGACATGCGAATGTTTACTACGCGTCATTTTCTCAAATGGGCTCGAACTATGCTCGTCGCTCTCGAGAAAATTTGAATGAAAGGACGAAGTCCCTGTGCGAGCAAAGAGGCCGGCACTTGTTCATATCTCGAGCCGACCCTTGAAAGTGCCCATCCTTTTTGCTCCCCATTCGGAGCGCTGCTTATGGAAATGTATCTTGCAGTAGAGAGTTATGGTCAAGTATGCGTCTTGATGTGGTTACAGAAGCCGCGGTCATCCAGACAACCCGCGCGCGGTCTGCTCCAGATTTAGCGCAGCCGCTCTGACTGCGAGAGGGTCTGCTTGACCTCCCCCATACCGAGCAGCTGTGACCGGAAACTTCATAATTTTGCAGGCCTCTTACAAGGCAGACAGACGACGATGGAATATAATTTCCGACAAGGGAAGTTTCTTCATTTAATGCAAATTCCCAAATATAACATAAATTTTGGTTTTTATCAAATATCTATACTGGTAAATGCCAATTTAAAAAGATTCGTAAAACCCCGTTCGTAAGTTTTTTATAATTTAGAAACCTATTCGGCAGTCATTAAATTTATTTCCATACTTCGATTTTAAAAAGGAAACATTGATGGGTTTCATCATTGGGCAAGACTTATTTGCAGTCAAACACAAAACTTCCTTTGGCTTACGTTATTTATTGTACTAAATGCAATTATTTTTCAACTTTAAGTTTCATAATTTTGCCAGACCAGGCAGACAAGGGACGTTTCCCTCATAAAATGCAAGCTCCGACTTATAATATACATTTTATCAAATGCTTTTAACAAATAAAGAACAGCAATCTAAGGTTTAAATGCCAATTTAAAAAAGACTGTCATCAAATTATTTTCCTTTTCCTGTAATATAATTCCTCCCGCTTTGTACAGTCACGTACAAGTATTGTTTAATTTTAGCAAAAAGCCAACACCTAAGGTTTTTATAATTTAGAAGATTGTTTGGCAAGCACAGTTTCAGAAGTTGAACTTAAGAAATGAACAGCGGTAATATATAAATGATAAATATGTCATTTTAAAAGATGTATTTGCAGTCAACCAAAACAAATCTGGTATTGTACATACATGCAATTGTAATTATATTTCTACTTGAACTTTCATCTGATAAAAACTACACATATCTATTTTTAGTTTGAAGAGTTTTCCGTAGTTATTAAACTTAATTTTCATCATTTCGGGAAAGCTTATAATCAGCAAAATTGAATGGTTGGTTACTACTGAAATGAATGGCTATTATTCGTTTAACCCGACGAAGAAAGGTACTCGGATGGCAAAGTGGTAGTGTTACTGGATACAACCACTAAAGCGGGAATCATATTGCCGCGCTCTCCACCCGTCCGTCTCAAGATTACTCTCATTCATCTCTCCGTGTATGTGTGTGTGTTTGTTTGTTGTCTGACAAGCGACAATGCACGATCAATTTGTACTCGCCGTGGCATAAATATATACCTGTGTTACTGGATCCCCAACATTCGAACGACCTCCTGTCGCCTTCCATCGCGGCACGTATGAGGCACCTCGCGCTTGGGGACCCATTCACATTCAAACAACAAATGATTAACCCCTAACGTTGTTTAAGCAACCGGTTTCGCGAGGGAGTTGTGAGACATTTTAGGCGACAAAAATGGAGCGCCTTCTCTATCACAATCGTGGTGGACATTTTTATGGTGGAAAGACAGATACTTTTCAAGCCAACATTTGCAGAAAATAATAAATTGTGTAGCGATAGCAAAACTAAACTAAACCAAAACTTTTAGTAACTAATTTCATGGCTTAAGTTTTTTTTAATTCACTAAAAAAATAAAAAATAAACGTTTTAGTTGCTAAACATTTAAATGAGAATAATTGAAGAAAAAAATCTAAAATGAGCCAAAAAATGTCGACTGAAATAAGACTAAAAGTTTTATTTACTAAAATTTGATTGCGTCAACGTGTCGGATGTATGCGAAAGATCTCAACAATAAAGTTATTGCTCATCGACAATTTTAGGCCGCTTCCATTACAAATACTAAAAAAATTGATTATAAATTTCATAATAGATATTATTAAAAGTAAATTTCAGTGTCATTTATACTTGTTTTCGTACTAACTATTTTAGCTTAGTGAGTTGCTTTTCCCTTCACTTTCAGCGACTATGTGCAATAGAAAGACCGCCATGGAACTGGAAACTAATTTTGATAGCTAAACCTCACTTGCGTATTGTCGGGTGTCTGCAGACATTGACTGTACATCCTTTTCCCCGCAAGTGACCAGTGGTCAGGCGCTAATTGGGGAATTTGATACGGGAGTTTGAAAGAAGTATGTCGACTATGAGCACCAACACGCAGACAAGAATAATGTGTCTACGCCAATTTTGACAGCCGCGCTTTCATCTCCTGCCAGATTGTATCCACTTCCCACGCTGGCTCCGGAAGAGCAGTTTTGATAAGCTCCATGTAGAGGAGACGCTCCTTCCCATATCCACAAAGTCAAAATGTAAAATCGTGCGTATCCCATTAGAAGGACTTTGTGTGGTCCGAGTTTCACTAGTGCCATAATATTGCTAAATTTTGATCTATCAGCAAAGTGAAGACTAGCGAAGTGCATTTCACTTCACTAGCTAATGTTTATCTTGACTTTCAATTTATTTTCCAACTAACTAACACATTGTCTATAACATGAAATTGTACTAGCTTTACATTTTTTATTTATCTCATTTGTCTCTCAATTTATTTCCTAGTTAACTAAAACATTGTTTATTGCACCAAATTTTATCAGCTTCAAATTTTTTCTTTGCCTAATTTGTTTTTCAATTTATTTTCCAAAATATTGCCATCCGTTATATTGGTTTGTTAGATGGAAAATATTAAAAATCTATTACTGGCAGTTTTAGAGGTACATTTTAAAGTTTTTAGCTATTTCATACTGAGCACTCTCAATTGCAATAAAATTAAAAATAAAAACATTTAAGCAATTACGGTAAGGGTTTGTGCGTCTGTGAATGTAGCATGATGCTGTGTATCGCATAAGATCGCTTCCCGTCTCGATTTCATCATTGGGTTGTGGTGTTTGGCGTAAGACGATATTTGTACAAACAGGGAGAATGTGGCGCGGCGACGCGGCTTCCCTTTTATGTGTTGTGTGCGGGTGTCATTTTTCGAACTTGTTGCTCCTCATTCCGCGAGGCTGCGCCTTGCTTCTATCATGTACTCGCTATGCCGTCCTTTTATCTGCTGCGAACATCACTATAGCCTACTTTAAAATCAGATCTGCAATCCCACCCCACCTCTTCCATATCTCCGGTCCCTTACCTTGTTTCTGTGCTGTATCGGAGATGCAAAAGGTTTTACTTGTCTTTGACGAAATAAACTAAAATAAATGAAAAAATAACAGAAATATAACTGCGTTGGAAAATATTTATTTTTATTTATTTTTCTTATTACATGACAAACGCAAATATTTTTCCAACGCAGTCTTTTTTGAGTTTACATTTTAAAATCCTTACTTCTGCTGCCCTTTTTTTGTTGATTTAGCTGCAGCAACAAATAGCTTTGCTAATGCCTCATCGTATTCTGCGGTTAGAACTAAATTTTACCGGCAGCGGGGGGGGGGGAAAGACAAATCTGACCTGTTGACCTTTCATTCCACAAATAACTCAAGGTCCACGTCAATTAGTTCACCGCTGACGGGCTGACATTAATAACAGCACCACAGTACCGCGCCTCAACGCCACATACAAACATCATCCGGCAAAAAAGAAGAAGTAAAAAAGAAACCAGCCGAGCTTGGTGTATGAGTACTGTATGTAGACATGTACGTGTACTGTATACACGTTGACGTATATAGACTGGGCGTCACCCATCCCTCCATCCATTTTACAGCTCAACCCCCTCAATTTCTTCGCCAATCAAAGTTAAGAGTGTCTCCAATAAAAATACAAACCCAAACGAGGAGTTAAAAAATGGTGCACCTTCTTTTCTGCCATTCAACGTGCTTTTAAATCTAATTGAAAATTGAAAATTCCTTCAATTTCTTGAAAATTGACGATTTTCTCGCCAATGAAAATTGGAGTGTTTATAAAAGTACACACCGAAACGAGAGTTAAAATGACCCGCCTTCTCTCCCTGCAACGCGCTTTTAAATGTGAATGAAACTGAGTCGCAGCACTGAGGAAGAGAGTGAGGATGAGTGACGGTCTTGAGGGTCCTCCCCCAGAGCTCGGTAAGTTGTCAAACTCGGTGCTGCCTAGTTGGTCTGTCCGTCTTTCTACTCACCGGATTAGTTAAATTGTTAAAGACGACGACGGCGACCGGCGACGGTTAAGACGATCCGATAGAGAGAGAGTGAGAGAGACGTCTTAAAATATGCAGTTTTGGCTAATGTGCTTTGTACACAAGACTCTTACAACGCGACGCGAAATCCCCGGGAGAATTTATTAGCGACCACTACCACCACCACGCTGCTTGCTGCTGCTGTGTGTAGTAGAAGTAAAACGGACAACTTTTAAACAGATTATTATTTTCGACGCGCGAGTCTTTTGCTCGGCTGAATTTGGAGCTCTCCGTGTGTGTGTTTCTCTCTCTCTTTTTCCATTTATCTGTACCGCTCTGCCGCTTTTCTACCGTCTACTTTGGTCATCTAAATTTGTCGTCTCTCTCTCTCGTTCGCTCTTCCCTAAGGCTCATTCCGTATTCCGTAAGATCTTTTCGGTGACGGGCAACGCGACGCGTGTGTGTCGGATAATTTGTTCTCAACAAACCGCATCAGCTTGAATAATAATCGATATCCCCATTATCAACAATGATCTGATCAGAGCTGTGTGTGTGTGTGTGTGTGCATCATCTGTTGCGCGTTTCGTGGACTCTCAAGCACCACACGCCAACAAATACGTATATATATATACTTCCGGTCTCGGGGTGGGGGAACCTTTTTGTTTGCGTGCGGTCGTGTATACTAATTATTTCGGTGTGCTAATTGGATGCGCTTCACTGCCTCCTGGACAAGTTGACTTTTATTTACACAAACGACGCCATGGGTACGAAAATAACAAAATATTATAGTGGTAACATAGATGTTCGATAAGTTATTATTGTCCCAAAAAAAGTTGCAGTTCCTGATTCATGTTATACGCTATTTTTTATTTTCTACCTAATTATTTGTCCAATATGTATTTTATGTTTTACTGTTTGTTATAAGCAAAAACATAATTTCCGCGAATTACAAACTAATGAGGCCCATATGTATTTAAATAAACTGATACGACGGAAATGGAAGATAAACTTACGAAGCTACTATTTAATACGATAGATCGATCTTTTGAAAGCTCATGATATTGTTCTTGAAGTTGAAAAAGCAAAAAGGTCATATTCGCTGCAGTGTTGTAAGGTTTTTTCATTCTACACTCAAGTCGGATATAATTGTTTTCGGTCCACAATTTCTGATGTATAGTGGAGCACTGCACACATTCCCTGTTGCAATATATTACTATATGGCTTTGTTTTGCGGAAATTAAAAATGTACTCTCTTGAGTTAGATAATAATAAGGTGTGACAAAAAAGGACAATGCGTAAAAGCCGTTCTAAATGGCACAAAGCAGTAACTGTGTCGTCGCTCAGCGAGCAAACTAAAATAGATGAAACTCACGGGAGTGTCTTTTCATTGACATAAAAAATATTATATTATACAAACAAGAGTTAGTTTAAATTTCATATTCACTTAAACATTTTTCTTGGCGGAGGAAAACAGTGCCTTAAAACTATCCTGTTCGCATCAAATTTTTCGGGATTTCTTAAAAAGTTTGTTGGACAAATTGAAATGTTGACGAGAAAAACTTGGTATTGATATAAATGTAATGAATTCGGATATGTTTCAGACAATAATCAAGCGTTTGGGGAGGTGAATCAGTTGGGAGGGCTATTCGTCAACGGCCGACCTCTCCCTGGGCAGATCCGCGTCCGCATTATCGAGCTGGCCAATCTCGGCGTCAGACCGTGCGACATCAGCCGTCAATTGCGCGTGTCCCACGGCTGTGTCAGCAAAATCCTTGCCCGCTTCAACGAGGTATAACACATATTTTTATAATAAAGTCTGCGTAATTTTTAATTTTTTAAACCACTAGACTGCAGATTTCTTTGAATTTATAACATAATCAATTCAAGCAGACCGCCAAGCAGGAGCCGGTTGCCTTTATTCCTGTTTATTTTCAGATTTTGAACTTAAATTTGTTCGATATTTCATACATTGCCTAAATTGAATTGTTGTTTCTACTTTTTCCTTTTAAATCTCTTGATGATTTCCATTGATTTATGTACAATTTATTTTGCTACTTTGTGCCCCTTTGTTCTTCGTTCACACTTTTCTGTGTGTTTTTTTCCCAAATCAAACTCAGGTTTTTACAGTCGACTTCAAAGTCGAACCGTTCGCATATTAAATTAAAATATAATTTTTACGTATCATATTGGATTCTGCATACGGTATCTGTCAACCTTTTGTTCCATCGAAGTTAAGCGCTCGGTTTTTTAAAGTTGAGTCGGATTGAAACATCTAATTCAACAATGAAACCCATTATACTGTCTGTTGAGTGGAGTTGACGAAACATACCATATAATTATCATAGTGATGTAATCAAATTTTACGTTTTTTATTTAAATTAATTTTACTAATTTTAATTTTACTAATTTACTTATTTAAGTTTTGTACTGGGCAGAAGTTTCAAAAGAATGCAGGATTAAATCTATACTAGAATTTGTTCGTTAATTAATTAACACTCTGCTCCGTTTTCCCGCCTCTGCAGACCGGTTCGATAATGCCAGGTGCAATCGGTGGGAGTAAGCCCCGTGTGACCACGCCCAAAGTTGTCCAACACATTCGTGACCTGAAGCACCGCGATCCGGGCATCTTTGCCTGGGAGATTCGCGATCGTCTCATCCACGACGGCGTATGCGACAAGTTCAGCGTCCCCTCCGTCAGCAGCATCAGCCGGATATTGCGCAACAAAATCGGCGGCCTTCCCATCTCATTGCATAATGGCGGCGGCGGCGGCAGCGGTTCTCCGGTCGATCTCCACTCCTACAATTCCTCCTCTCGTACCAATTCCGGCCCAACCGGCATGAATCAAGGTAATTTATTAATTTTCTGAACAAATAAAAGAATAAAAAATAAATACATGTAAAAATGCTAATGATTTATTATCATTTTAAACCGCATTTGTTTCCCGCAAATTTCTTTAAAGTTTGTTTATTTTTGGCAAAAATTCGAAATATAATAAAAGTATTAGTTGTACAGGGTTGAACCATTTATATTCGACCACTTTTTTATCTCTCCAACCATTTGCTCGGCGTTAATTTATTTTCAAATCTAAAAATGAAGTTCAATAGTAAAATCAATTATCTCTGTTATGATAATTTTCCGATGTCGCATCTTGAATTGTTGCCAAAAAGAAGCTATTTCCCCCAAAATTCCCACCAAGTTCGGCCAGGCGTCACGGCATTTTCCAGGCTTTTCACATGCTGTAGCAATTTTGTGCTTCCAACATGCAAAAGGCCTGCTTTTTGTGGTTTTCAGTGATTTTCACTTGAACACCAACAATCGATAATGTATACAAACCTCGATCAGCTCCAATCTTTTTTGTTGCTCATCTAAAAATTTCATATGTAATTAACAAATACATGGAGTGCAGAATTCCCCATATTTTGAACCACTGCGTTTTAGGAAATCGCGTTATTTTTTGCGGGAGAAAGCAATATTCTTCCATTGTTTTCGCCACTTTGAAAAATTCGCTAGTCAAACTACAATTTAGAACAAAGCTTTCGTTTTTTGATAAAGTCTTTATGTTTTGTACAGAGTGTATAAATATAAAAAATAATTTCAGATCGGTCGGATTTTAAACTTGTGAGTTCCGACACCCTTTTTCAATTTACAAATTAATTATAATGTCAAAAATATAGTAATACAAATAATATTTACATCATTGTTAATAAAATAATCCTTAATAATGATTTGTAAGATAAGATAAGTTCTTTGTCAATTAAAAATTTAATCAAAAATATAGTAACACAAATAACATAATAATATAAACAACACAAAATAAACAAAATAATAGTATAAACAATAATATGAGCAATATAATAACATAAACAATAGAATTAACGATATAATCAACAACAAGTATAGTAATATTAGCAATTAAATTTTATATTCAATTTATGTGTGTTTTCAGGTTCTAACCGATCCTCTGCCAATTCCGACTGCATGAACTCCAATGGCAACACCACCAGCAACACGACTGCTGCAGTAATGTCCGAGGAGTGTCTGCAGCAGTACTCGGCGTCCCTGTACGCCTACACTTCCGCGGCCGCGGCGGCCGCCGCCGCTGTCGCCCTCACCGCTCATCACCAGCAGCAGCAACAACAACTCAACAATGCTAATTCCGCAATCAATTCCGGCAGTAGCAACGCCATGTCCTTCTCCGACCATCACACTGTCCACCAACACCACCTGAATCAGCAGCAGCATCACCACCACCACCATCATCATCAGCAACAGCTGGCATCAGCCACTTCAAGGGCCTGGCCCCACTCCAGCAGCAGCGGCAGCCTCAGTAACAACCCTGCCGTCACTGCTGCTGCATCAGCGGACCTGCTCAACAACCTCTCCTACGCCGCCGTATCGGCATTCCCCTTCCATTCCGCTGGTTATTCTTCCGCAAGCAGCAGCAGCAGCAATAAAGGTCTCACGTCCACGTCCTCTTCCTTCCGACCGATTCCCTCGCCGACCAACTTTGCCAATTCCTTCCACGGACAGATGGCGCCACTACCGACGTCCTCGTACAATCCCACCGGAAGCAGCGGGAAGACAGCTTTTCTCAATCCGGCTGTGATGGACCGGTCCACGGGGAATCATCATTTGCTTCATCAACAGCAGCAAGCTGCGACGGAAGAAAATACTTCCGGCAAATCGCTTTGATCTGATAGTGGTTTTTTTAGCATTTTTTGGGCCGATTTATTACATATATGCTGTACTTTTTGAAGATGTACGTGGCGACCGATAATAACGGTTTAGCGGGGGGATACTTTTTTACAATGTAGTTATATACTGTGGACGAATTATATTGGGTGAACGACGTCATTACTGTAATTCAAAATCGCAAAATTGATATTTGCAATTCAGCTGAAGCGATAACAAATCGACTGTTTAGCGCAAAATGGCTGCTCAGACAAACAGACAAACGGTCGCACGGGTCAGACGGATAGGATAAATGGAAAAGCAGACAACCTACAGACGGGACGACAGGATCAGACAGACAGAGAGACGGATAGAACAAGATGCGAACAGGCTAGCAGACGCGCGGCCACACAGATGGACGTGCAGTAGGACAAACAAACGGGCAAACGGACCGGCAAACTGACAAACGGACGGACGGAAAAGCGGATGGAGAGGCTGGCAGAGTGAGAAACGGACGGACAGACTGGCAAACGGATGGACGGACAGGCGGACGGACGAATTTTCAGACTGTCGGACGGTCGGGCGGTCGGACAGTCGGATGGACGGACGAACAGGTTAACGGACAGACAAACCGCCAGGTGGATGAGCCGATGGATGGATGGGGGACTGTCAGACTGATAGACGGACGGCCGTTCAGTTGGTTGGTCCGACGGAGAGGCAGACTGACAGCTAGACAGAAAGACGGATGGTCGGGCGGGCGGACCCGCTGGCGGACAGGCGGGCGGACGACCAGACCGCTAGTCGGGCAATCGGATAGACCGATAAATTGAAAGAGGATAAACAGGCAGAAAGGCAGAAAAAGAGATTACAGACGGATAGACCGAGAGGCATAGTATCAGGACATATCATTCGCTAATTCTAGCCTTCGATATTCGCATTAATGAAGTGTAAAAAGTTACTTGGGCTGACAGATGGCAACAGGCATGAAGTCATCTCTAGCACATTTTCTTCCCCAGATTTTGTCGATACGATCATGAATCTGTATGTTCTATAAACCCGTACGAGTACGTACTGTATGATACTGTGTAGTTCTGTCTCTCGCTGTTTGGAGTGCAAAGCAGCGCAGACGAAAGAAATCACGCTAAATGCAAACATTAATTGAGTACTAATGTTCTTGTAATCTCCTCTATTAAATTTCCATCCGGAGAGGTCACCCTTCAATGTTAAAAAAATCTAATACCGAATTCCACATACAACTTGACGAAGATGCAGATTAAGACTATTGTGAAGACTATTCGATCCGAAATATAATCTACAAACCGTTTCTGGTGCATCGCCAGAAGAGACCCATAATTTCGCCCCTGAAATTTTGTCTGCTCGTCTTTGAAAGTCCATGAGGTCTAAATTAATTTTCTTAACAGAGTCACTTCTCTGACTGTTCACAACGAAGAGGAAGAAAGCAACAATAAAAAGACACGCGTGCACCAAAATTTGAAATAAAAAACTGTAAGAGACTCTGTCGCTTCTGTCGTCGATATTACTCTCTGGAAGAAGAATAGCTGCGCAAATAATACCGGAAAGCAAGAAAAAGCAAACTCGTTGCCAAACCGGCAAAAAAAAGAGTTGCAGAAGACAAACCGAGAGGAAGAGAAGAGAATAACAAAGAATACTCAAATCTTTTGCGGAGCAACGTCGATATTGCTGGAGACCGAATCGAGATTGGAGGAGAAAGAGTTCGTGGAGGAATTACTGTCGTGCGACACGTCCGCGCCGAGGTCGATGGCGTCAATCAGGCCGGAATCGATTGCCTCCAAGTCATGGCTGGATGTTAAGCCCTGTGCGAAATCAAACAAATTATTCAAAAAACGAAACGATCTGAAGTAAAGATTTTGAATTTAAATAACATCGAAATCACCCCATTTCCATGCTGATTTACAGTCACAATAAAATAGACGTAGATCCCACAATTCCAAACAAGTCTACTATTTTGAAGTGAGGCTTCCGCTTATGTATATATTACCTAAACATATTTGTAATAGGGCCGTTAAATTATAAATTAAGTCTTTCTCCAAGACAAATATTAATTAAATATATGTATATAAAAAGCAAACTAAAATGTTTTAGAACAACCAACTTGACGTCGACCTACGGAAAAGGTGTCGCGGTTTCTGTTGAGATCTCCACGTTGTAGGGTGGACAGGCCATTTGTTTGTTTCGTATGAAGATGTGTGCCTAAAACACAAACAAGCTTCAGTGAAAGATTCCGTTGTGACACCAATATCCACAATAACGGTGTATTTTACGCACCTCTTCGCTCTTCAGGAACGTACGGTGGAGGCAATGCAGGATGTCTGGGTAGCTTGTCTTCGGGGACAACCAGCTGCGGTAACTTCTCTGTCAGCCTGCATAAAACACAGTATCAGGAACTGAAACAGGAAGATCACCTGCTTAATAACAAACCAGGATTCATTCAGGCTAACCGGACGGTCGAGAAACATGGAACAGAAGCAGCAGCACAGAACAAAATGAATGAAACGTTCATGCAGTGTAGACTGATCGACCGACCGACCGCCAAGCAGATAAATGAAGAGATGGGACGAGATGGACAGACAGACAGACAAACTCGCACAAAGACAGACAAACAGTCGCACAGGCAGATAGATAGACAGACACAGGTAGACAGACAGACATTCAAATAGGCAACAGGCAGGTGTTGAGGCAAACACGGTCAAGTCACAAAACTGTCGAGAGACATCACATAATCCGATGAAGCACCAGCACCATAATGAGACATACCGCTGCCCTCGGCTGTCGTCCAGGTACAGACACAATTCCTTCAGTTCAAGGTTCTCTCGCAGTAATGTCTCCTGCTTCTGCTCCAGCTCATACAGCTTCATTTGATAAGCAGTCACCTAAAATCGGACAAAATAGAAACGTCAACATTACCAATTACAAAAACTCCTTCACCCTACACTTTACTTTAGACAAACAACCAATCAATCAGACACTAGGGACAACGATTGTTGGCCATGCTCACGATTGCCGGGGTGGTTATTGATCCGCGGCACGACCGGAAGACATGATTCTGCCCAAGTGCAGTGAACACAGTCGAACGCCAGGCAGACAAACAAGACAGACAGGCAAATGGATGGAGCCAGCCACCGCATAATAATGTGGGCGTCTCTGAAAACTCTCACGAAGAGCTGTGGCAGCAGCAAAAGCCACCTAACGGAAACACACACATACACACCGCACAGTAGACAATAATGTAACCAACTGTGAGACGGACGGAAACCGGTTCTTCTGTGAGTGTCCATTTTGCCCCCCTCTCTCTATTCATTTGGTGTTTTACGAGGTGTGCGGAGAATGCGATCACGCCATCACTCACTCACTCTTTCGTTTGCTTGGCCAGACATTATTAGCCGGACTCACCTGCATCGCGACTCGACACTCTCTCTCGCTCGTGGATCGAAAATGTGAGAAAAACAAGACCAGGTAGAAGCAGCAGTTTTACCGTACCTCTTGCCGCATCACTGTCGAGGTGTATTTGCCGAATTTCTGCCATTCCTTGGCGATTTTGCGCGCCTTAAGCCGGTCGTCGTCCAGGAAGCAACTGAGATCGCGGAGCTCTTGATTGTCCTTCTGCAGAGCCTGGTTCACCTCCCGCAGGCCGCGCACTTCCGCGAGATGTAGCTGTAGAAAAGAGGCAATAATACATCAAGGTTATAGTCAATAATTTGGTCTGTATGACTAAATTTGGTGGACACTGTTTGGGCAGCAAAATACTTCTACTAGTACCGAAACCATCTGGGAAAGTGCAAATAAAATTAAGCATATTTTAAATGTATTTTGTTGTAATTTTCTACCCAAAGAAATCGCACATACAAGATTTGCTTCCACAAAGATCATCTGCGACAGCTAAGTATTTCTGGTCTCACTTAGCTAAACAAATATCCCATTTCAAAAAAAACGTGCTGTCTATCTCTAAATTAGCACAACAATTCTTAATTATATTGCAAATTTGTCAATTCAGAAATTTGAGAAAGTTACTCTCATTAAAAAAAAATATTTACCGCTTGCAAAAATATTCACTACTAAATTCCTTCGCCAAAAATTGGAAGCAAACACTCGAGTGATTATACATTATTACCCTGAAGTTATTACACATATGTAGCTCAAGAGGAAAATCAGCGATAAACAGTTTGCACGTATCTCTTGTGGGAAAGTTAGAAAAATGAATGTATAATCGAAAATTATTTTGCTGTTAATACTGTCAAACTGTCAAACTGAAACATGCTTTGACGTTTCAAATATAGCTTTAGAAGTTTCAGATTCGCTTTTACAAAAAAAATCGAAAAAATACAAACTAGAAAAATGACAAAACATTTTCGTTTAAGCTAAACGAAAGGGAAAGTCGAAAGGGAAAAGGGAAACATACCTGTAACGTCCGATTGACGTCTTTCATCAGCTGTGCCCTGTCCTTCATCAGCCGTACGCATTCCCCTTCCCGGGACTTTAACCGCACCACCAGTTCATCCTTGGGCAGTTTAGCCAGCTGTTCCTCCGTGAGAACCGGCGGACCGATGTAGGATTCTGCCTGCGCGGGACCCTGCTGAGCACCTCCTGGACTGCTCATCTTCCTCCTCCCTCACAGACACCGCTTTCGTTCCACAAAAAAAGCACCACAATAGGACGCCCTGTCGGCATTGACAAAGCCAATAATAGAACAGCCGAGATCCGTCCGTAACAACAAGTGGCGGTATGGATTTCACACGAGGATCAATGCGAGAAAACTGGATCGACGACGACAACGTCAAGGGTGCCGTTTTATGGGCCGTTCATTCTTCAGAAACAAAACGATCACACAGCAGCAGATCAACAAATCCAGCCTGCTTAGCTTTTTTCAAGAGAAGACTGTCGGAATGAGGTTATCGAATTCCGAAATCCCGGTGAAATTGCACATGTGGAAGTGGAGAATGCGATGACGATGAAGAAGGCTCGATCGCGTCACGTCGCTCCTTCTTCCCCAGTGCAGATCTTCAGAGAACTTGATGATTCCAAACTGGTTGTCATTTTTTTCAATATCTAAAGCGAAAACGCAATGTTTTCAAAGTAACAGATTTAAAAAAAAGATTGTTTAAAAACGGCAGAAGAGCAGCACAAGACGATTTACCGCATGAAATTCGGCAGTTTCCGAAACAACAACAACTGCACTCTGTCTCTCACCGTGCAGATAATCACAGAGATGAAGCCTGCAAAGCCAAAATCGTTTTTCCCTTCCTATAATCGGACAGGGTGGAGGATGTTATCAAAAAGAGATTGGAAAAATAAACCAAGGAAAACGGAGAATGGAGGATAATAATAATACCACGTGTGTGTTTATCCCGAGCTTCGGAAAACAATCAGTGTGAAAGTTTATCGAGAAATGGGATGGAATCGATAAGTGCGGGATTAACTGTGATTTTTGTGTTGAAAACGCGACACACACTTACACTCACTCCGCGCAACAAACGTCCGTAAGGAAGTTATTAAATTCCGCGGAAAAATAGGAGAGATGGATGGGGGATGAACGTGACTTGCGTCTCGAGCGAGCAAAGAGAGAGATGGGAATGCGGAAAAGGGGGAAGAGGATAGCGTGTTATTACGGGGGTGCTTCCAAGGCAATTAGATGATGTCTCCCTTCTTCGTGTCGTATGTATGCGACTGCGCGCCTATTTCAATGGATTCCTGATGGGTTTTAAAGACGTCTGGCCGTTTTGCCTTTTATAGACGAGGCGGTTCGTCGGGAAACAGACGGACGGACGGAGGGTCGATAAAACGGGAGAGATAGAGCCTGGGGATGATGGGAGAGGCTGCATAAAATCGGTCTCGTCTCTTAGTTATCCGGGTCTGGGTTTGAGCTGTGTTTGCAGTGGTGTGTGTCTGGATGAGGGATGATAGGACAGGGAATGGGAGTAGTATATGTGGAAAGAAAGAAGACCGCAGGAGGCGGGACAAGGGACGGAGTATCGAGTATCGTTGATTGCGACAGGAAATCAAAAGATCACAACTTGGTTGGAAAAAAGACACGACATCCGCTCCTCTCCTGTCGTCGTGAAGAGAGAGAGTCGGAAAGAGAAGAGAGAGGCTCCGAGGCGAGAGCCGCGAGGCGAGACACACGACCGGAGAGTTTGTTGTTGTTATGGCGCGCCAAAAGCGACAGACGTGCAGAGTGCTTGCTGGTGAGCCAGATGGTGCAGCTCTGTTGACCAGTTCATCTGGTGACCGTGACCGCTGTTCGTGGCTCCTCTTGAATGACAGGACGTGGATGCTAATGCAGCGTGTAAAAGCCGCTATAATTGCGTTGTTTTCGTCTGAATATGCGTAGAAAATTGGGATCATCCCGACCCGTCCTACCAAAAGTGTAGTATTTTCTCCCAAACCATATCAGTAAAGTTGGCAATGCTGCTTTTAATAGTAAAGTTGGAGAGATTGAATTGTTTTCCTGATATTTGTGTATGCATGAAAGATTTGAATTAATTTAAAATGAATAAGTTTAGAGAGTATAGGTACTGCCGTTGAATTCTTACAAGTTAGTTACTGTAGGGATGGCATCACATGTCAAACGTCAAATGCCAAATTAAATTTAACCAAGTCTGTTTTTTATTTGAAATTCATTCGAGTTGATTTTGATTTGATTTTAGGTATTTTTAAGTCAATTTTTCTTCCCAAAACTCCGTAAATTCATACCTTTTCATCAGTTTGAGAGGACCTTTGGCCATTTTGTGACCAAACCCTGGGTCACACCCAGGGTTTCCATTCATTGGCGGACTTTGAAGTGAAGCTACCGGTATGGCGAATTGAGCAAGGATTGCCATCTAAATTTGAATGAATTGCGTGAGACCTGTTTTTAAATATTGATAAAACATAAAATCTGGAACGTAACTTCTTATTTCTGTTTTATTAGGCAAAAAAGAGTGATAAGGATTCAATGTACATTGCATATACCTAATTTTTTTCAATAATGTTTGTGACACATTAAACATTCTCGTAAACTATAGTAGGGGACCACTTGTACAACTTTATGAAAAAAATGTGCCAAAATAGTGAGAAATTGAAGTCCCGTTAAATCAAAATCAATTCAAAATCAAATCAAATGTGTCTTTTCGTCATTTGATGCCATCCCTAGTTACTGTACATGCCTGTCCACCCAGGTGCATCGTTGAATGATCTGAACTGACTCCTCCTGAGCTGAGGTCCATCTGACTACGATAGACGGTTTGCTGCTACGTACATTTACGGTCAAATGGTTATGAAAGGGTTACGCTTTCCCGGGGTATGTATCGTTTGTACAGTAAGTACCATGTGGCCGTGTGTGAGAGTCATGCTACAGTCACACCCAATACGTCAAAACAGAAGAGCCCATTGTGGCTATTTGTTTTTTACAAAAGCAAAGAAAAAAGGTCGCATTTGACTGCAAAGGCAATCGACACCTCAGCCTTTTCACCATCGCGTGAGCGGTTATAGTCCATTCGGGGTCGCGGTCATATATCATGATCCTTAATTACACGTGAGAGTAAAATACATTTTCAAAGAATATCATTCATTTTCCCCCAAGAATTGCGGGTTCTTCTTTGTGCCTGAGGTTGCTTCGTCCTTCTTGCACAAATTCCACCCCGCGTAAACTATTTGTCAACAAAATTGCAGCGAGGAACAGACTTGTAGGAGAGATGTTGTTCCCCACAGGAAGGGTCTTAATTTTTGCAGTTTCCCTGTTCATGTTGATTGGAGCTGACGATCCGGCGGCGGTCAACAACCGGGTCACACTGTCCATAGTGCCTAAGCCGCAGTGTGCCCAGTCGACGACGTTGAGCTTCTGTCTGGATGACGCTACTTATCCCAAGCAAGTATTTGTTTGCGGCAATCTTTTAGAACGCCTACAAAAGGTAGTCTTGGTCTTTGTAAAGGATATTTTTAAAAAAATATTCCACCGGCTCTCTCTCCAGGGGCAAATTTTTTCTTTTTTAAGGGCTCTCTGCGCAATAATGACTTGTATTATTAGTAACCCTAAAAATGATGAATGAAAATCAAAATGGTAAAGCTAAGCATAAGACTGAACGTCTATTTTTCGATAAGGATTCCTAAATTTCCAATTAAAAATAAAATTTGTACTAAATTACTAATTACTTAACTTTTATATTAAGAATATAATATATAATATATATAAATTATACTGTTCTAGCTTTCCACTTATATATTTCAGAATTAACATACCCAAATAAGCCCCACCCTTTCTTAGAAACTCTCAAATTCTACCAAATGCTCACTGGGAATTTGTTTTTTTTTAAATATAAGAAAAGTTTAATTTTCGCTGATTTTCTTAGTTATTAAAATTTATGACTAAAGTGCTCAATTTTCATTTTCCTCATAGCTTCCAGCGGTTAGGGGTGCTCCGACTCCGATTTTTTTCTTTAGTTCACTCTTCTACATTGTTAACAGCAGGATATACCCCACGATGATAAGATGAATGAATCACAGTTCTCAAAAAAATAATACCGATAACATTTAAAATAATTCACAATGTACTAGACAAATTCTGAACAATAAATTGCTGAAAATAACAAGCTGAAATAGTTTTGGTGACGTTTAATTTGTAGCGGAAGTCAAATTATAGTGTAATCGGCAAGATTTGTTTCTGAAGTACAGTAATGGAAAATACTCAGGCTTGTATAAAAGAAAATAAATTCCATCGTTATTTAGATTATTTTACCAATTACCAGCAAGCTGATATCCCATTTTATTTGCCTCAAAATAGCGACGATATTCAGCGAGAAATCAACGCAAATTACGGAGTCTTTTACAAAATGTACGCGGACGTAGCGAACCAGTCGACCGCCAGTCTCGTGGACGGACTGGGCGGGGAGAACGAAGCCAAGTACGACTACGCCTTCTACTACGGCGACCGAAGGAACAGTCTGTCGGGTTCCACGTCCAAAGACCGTCCCGTCTACAGCAATTACGTCTTCCGGGACGATTACTACAAAGAGGGCGGATATGTCTGCCCCGCATTCATAGAGTACACGTCCTTGTTTCAAGCCACGAACGCGCGTGGAGAGTGGCAGTATATTGTCAACCTCAAACCCTGGACGCAAACAGGTACGCCCCAGTGTCCGACCAACTTTGTTTACATCATGACGAATTATATGAATTGAAGATTTATTACATTTTTTTTACAGTCCGGTTGGAACAATGTTTTTATCCGCTCGCACCGTGCTCGTTCATGTCGCCGTCTTTCAAGACCCAGTGTGTTCAGAAGTACAGCTATCAGCGCCTCATCGCGTACGAGCCACACGGGTGAGACCTAATAAGGGGGAAACAGCGAATTAAAATTTAAAATTTAGACCGGTTTTTACGTCTATTGATGTCAAATTGAATGCGGCAATTTGCCAAAAAAAATTCGTTTGCATCAATTTCGCGGCCCCACAAGGGTAAAATATTTGGAATTATAGCCGAGGGCTTTACACGGACATCTTTCGCCTACCCACCGCATGCAGCTGCTTCATCCGCCCGCTGAAATCGAGCCAATCGTTGGGTCTTCTCATGAGTGACGCGTCCCAAAGCATCGCCAGCAACAGTCCAAGCTATGCGCCATCCAACGCCATCACTAATGGATTTAAGCCCGTACGGGTTCGCGACCCGTCTGGACGCAGTTCGCCCGGTTACTCCCTGGCAGCATCACAGAGCTCCAACTCGTGGTACCCGGACAGCCAGCCAATGCTCATGGCCTCCTCTAGCAGATCTGACATTGAAGCGTAAGTTTTTCATATATGCCACTAAATAGATCCACTAACTCTAATTTCCGTTTGTAATTTTATAAAATAATAGAGCTAATTTAGTTAAAAAAATTAATATGTTCAAGTGCCACCAAGTACAAATTTTACTATTTTGAGCGAGATTTTGGATGATTATTATTTCAATACTAAACAGTTTAAAAAACAGCTTCCTTTTACGAAGCGAAGTTACGAATTGATAATGATCTTATAGTAATAACTAAAGCCTGAAGTATTCTACATTAGCGTTACAAACCTTATAAGACAAAAATCATCTTCCAAGTCCATAAAATTGCACGCATGTCGTAATTTGATTTACACAGGCAACTCCAAAATATGTACCTCTCGCATTATAAAATATTTTGAGAAATCTACAAAAAACATGTATTGTTTGATTATATCATATTATGTTTTATTTTATTTACATACTTTATAGTTCGTATACTAATTGCTGTAACAATCAGTATACGATATATTATACTCACAAGTTTTTCTAACCTTTCCGTTTTCTATTAATTAATATTTTCTTATCGGCAGTATTTTCCTCTAGTTACTTAGACCTAATACTGTAGTTACTTCAACACAGTGCACATAAGACAGCATGTATACAAAGGCCAATTTGTTGGAAATTAGAGGCGTGCCGCCGCAGCAAGACTCGCGTCTGGTGGAGCGTCGCCGAGTTCGGCCGGACGGACTGAGCCTCTCCGACATCACCAGTGACCCGGAAGTTGATCTTTCATTCGGAAACCCCGCGACCGGAGACTATCAAGGCACCAGTCGTGGCGGCGGCGGCGGCGGTCCTCCAATGTCCTACGATTCCCCATCCAATCACGGTCCACCCCAGACAGCCTACGACTCCCCGTCCTCGTATCAGCAGCCCAGGCAGCGTGGTGGCAGTGGAGGACCGCCATCGCAGTTCCAGGGCGACGAGTCGCATATGGAGCCGAGTTACAGTAATGGACCGTCACCGTACTCGGGAATGGGCCCGGACAATGGTGGTGGTGGTAATTTTAATGGTAATGGTAACGGCGATGGAAGAGGAATGAACGGAAATTCCGGTGGCCCCGGCCCACGCATGTGGAATAACAACAACAACGGACCGCCGTCCGATAACAACGGCCCCCCGCAAGGTCCGCCAAGGAATGGTCAGTCAGGGGACTATCGTATGTCCCCAGGACCGGGTTACTACGATTACAATTCCGGGCAACGCAACTAATTTTATAAAAAAATGCTACAGATTTGTGTGTTGTCTAGGTTTGTTATTTTGTTATTTGACCAATCGCTCCAGAGCGATGGACTATCAATCCTTGCTTGCATTGCAAGACACTGTTTGTTTGGCATGGCTGATGGTAGTTTGTTACAATCCGGTAATTAAATGGCGGCATTCGTCCCCTTCCGCATACTCTGGATGGTTTTGTTAAAGTTGAATGTTTTCAAGTCAAGTCAAACCCGGAACTGCAGGGGTAAATCATTTACACGCTACCAATTTTTTAGTTTTCCAACCATTTCTCCGCGATACTTTTTTTTAAAACTTGAAAATGAAATACAATAGTATAATCAATTATCTCTGTTAGGAAAGTTTTTCGATATCGAATTTTTTTGGCGGAGGCTGTTGGGCGAGATGAACATTTTTTGTTGATAAGGTAGTTTGCGACGGTGACGCTGCAGGAGAATAGCTGAACCTGCGCTTATTAAATCGGCAAGAGAAAGGCCAGCCAGGTAATTGGTAGTAGTCCGTCGTGTGGCGTCAGAGGTGATTTTTAATCCGATCTCTCAGACCGAGACCATCCATCCATTCCATCTAGTACAACATGTCGGGCATGCCGCGGTAAGTTTTGCTCTACGAGCCTAGGGGAGGGATTGGCCATGTAGGAGGCATTCAAGGTCTCTCTTAACCATCCATCTCATCCTACCGGAGCCTACAAAAAATTGCAGGTTTCATAGCTCGGGTAAGGGCTATTGCCCACCGTCTCGGGATCTCCATCCGCTTCCTCCACCTTCCTCAACATCTCTTCCCACATCCTGATCTCTCACTTTGAAAAATTGAACTTCCGGCATAGCCTTTAGGCAGGAACCGCCGCTGGCCGTGGGAGGTGGGACCATCCTTACTACTAAGGAAGAACGTGATAACCTTTATACTATAGGACATGGCAAGCATTTGGGGCAACTGAATGTGAATCAAAAGGCCGTTTAAAGGAGAAAAATTTTGGCTTAAAAAAGCAAAGAAAGTCCCGAGCGGAACCAGTTGGGAGAAAACTGTTGGCATGATCAATCTGGTCCATCAGGCGGGTAGGTGGGGAAGACAATCATCCAAGTCTCGCATCTCTGCAGCAACAGCCGCAGGAACCGCCGCGCGCTGCGAATTTGCAGAAAGCTCCGGAACCTTGCTGGTACTGCTGCAAGTAGGGATTAAAGAGCCACGTGAAAGACCGTCGTTTTTATTGTGCCTCGTATGAGTAGGATGTCGTGCCTGTTATACAGTAGCCCATTGTGCGGTATTGTCTCTCATCGCCAGCCCGTCGTATACGCCACTGGAGAACCCGCCGACGTCATTGGCTGTTGGCGACCAACTGAGGCTCTCACGTGTCGGGGTACAGCCCACGCAACTAAAGCTACCGCAGGTACACACGTCTTACGGTGTACTGTTTTATTGGAATAACTTAATTAATTTCTGTAAGCTTTGCAGACCGTCAATCCTGTGTCCAGCTGCGTTCACTGGAACATGCTGGGCAGATGACCCTCGCTGCAGATCCTAAGCGCGGCAGAGATACCAACAGGAAGAGCGATTCTGACAATTGGACCGCGGCGCGGCCCAACACAGTACGTCGGCAAGTGCAAATGATAAGGCGCGTCTACGTCTTTGCTTTGTCAGCTGCTCCACTGCGACCGTGTTAAACATCTGGTTAGGGATGTCAAAAACCGGACCGGTTCCGGTTTGAGCGAAAGGCCGGACCGGCTGTAACCGGTTCGAACCGGTTCTAAAAAAAATATCGGACTGCTCGCAACCCGTTTACAACCGGTTCAAATTGATTTATTGATTAACCCAGAAACTCATTAGTAGTTTAATCGTTCAACCGTTCGTTTAGTGAAACGAGAGCGAAGAATTGATTGTTAAAATTTAGTACTAGTGTTTTTACTTTGATGGTAACATGTTTAAGACTGGTCACGAATCATGATCAAATTGTTTCTGTTAAGTATACCACAGCATATTCATAACTGGTTTCGAACCGGTTCGGTTTTATAAGGTCCGGTTTTATAGGAGACCGGACGGCAAAGAACCAGTTCGGTGAAGGAAGCGGACAGTTGTAACCGGCTCAGAAAAAGAACAGAACCAGAACCGGAACCCTTTTTCGAACCGGTTGACATCCCTACATCTGGTTATTCCGTGACTAGGATGTTGTATTCTTTTGGTTGAGGTAATGCGTGACGTTTCAGCGCCGAAAATAATTTTTCGCCCCGACACCGCCGAAACTCCTACCCCGCGCCAATGCCGTTGCTGCAGGCCGTCCGAGAGCGGTACCTGTGGCTGCACAAGCGGTTAATGAAGAAGGTACGGTCCGACGTACCCGCTCACTACCGGAGATTCACTAAAATTGTGAAATAAAAATTTGATGGTGAAAGAAAACCGGGCACTGATTGTGGCTGTTATTATCAGGACTGGTCAGAGTTACTTGCCTGCATCTGTAATTACACTTTTTTAATCAGCATTGATATTGAACTAATTTAGAAACAAAGATTGGAGAGGTTCTGAAATCCGTCTCTGAAAATTACCCCTACTATGACTTGAAAAAAGCGCAAAACTGCTGTATGCGGTTTTCCATCATAATGTGAAGAAATATTTGTGCATGTAATCGTATATCGTATGCATGTACGAGGCACTGAACCGAATTCGTCATGTGCTCCACTTTTTCCCGCGTGTTTGCAGTTTGTTGGATACGCGTTTAGGGAAAAAACTAATACTCTGCATTCTTTTACCAGCACTCCAAGTCGCCTTATTATGCACACGTGAAACATACCCCCATCAAAATTGCCTTTACCCCTCCCTTCCGGTACCCGGATTTGTTTACGATCAGCCTAAAAGTTTGTTTCTGGAATGACACATGCCATTAGACGGCAAAAATGGTTCCCTCTAATTGGCTTTATAATTTTGATACAGCTGCATGAAGTGGTCTGTTTCGGTCGTCCGGAGGGCGGCGGGAAGACGGCAAAAAGCTGGAACGTGTCTGTAAGTTTAACCGCGTCGATTGGATCGGAGTCTGCGGACATTATTAGCGTTCCGGTAGTGAGCTCATGTCACAAGGTCATTTCCGCAGAAATCGGTGGGTATGTACAAAAGATGGTAGTTGTAGTTTGTAGTTAGTAGTTGTCTTTAGTATTTAGTAGTTTCGTAATTGTATTTTCAGTTGTAGTTATTATTTGGTAGTTACATAGTTGTACTTTCTAGTTGTAGTTTATAATTTGTATTTACTTAGTTTTAATTTCAGTTCTAGCGGCTCATAAAAATAGTAATGAACTAGTATCCCACGATGACTATATGACTGTACAATTTCTTATTACAGGCTTAATGATTGTCATACAGTATGGTCGGGTCAAATTATACGTAAACAGATAGTTTGATATTAGGGAATGCGGGCTCGGAAAACTAAAAAACAGACATTTAGGAGTTTGACGAAAAGAAAGACTCGCGGAGAAGCTAAAAGCTTAAAACAGACATTAAACAGCATAGCGGTCTGCGGTACCGGTACGATCATGCATAACTCCATTGTGGGTCAAGATTCAGCAAGGTCCATTTGTATTTTCAGTGCTCAGGGAATCGACTATATTAATTAAAAATAACATTCACTTTCTTAATTAAAAACACAAACGAAAAATTATAATTAGAAAGTGCAAGTACGTAACTACTAAATATAAACTACAACTGAAAAATACAACTACCAGACTGCTAAATACTATAGACAAATACTAAAGTAACTACAACCTACAACTACCATCTTTTATACAGACCCGACAGCGGTACAGTCAAATCACACGATGGCTATCCGCGGAGTCCGTACGCTCCGGGATTCCAGTGCCGGTACGTCATCACAGTTCCCGCGGGCCGACAAGCCGCAGCTACCATCGAAGGAAATGTCGCGCTTCGGCCGTGGGATTTTGCGGTTTTGGTGGATGGTAACGCGGCTAGCAGGCTCAATTTTATCTGCAATCCTGAGCGCTACAATCTTCTTGGTGTTCGTAAGTTTAGCTGAAAAATTAATTTACATATAATTTTCTTGTATAAACATATAACAAGGATAAATTTCATAACCTGCAATGATAATGCCTATTTTTTCAAGGTGGCAAGGATTATATACGTAAGTATCTCAAACAGTTTCATTTCCAAATGTTTACTAAAAAAGGTTTAAAAATAATGTGGTCAAATATTATTTAGCGGTTACTCAAAAAAAGTTGGATGCGGCTGGGGGAGGTCTCTCACTGAAAAGTCCCTCAACCACAATCGTTGTTGATTTTTGTGTTCACACTTTCGACAAGGACCTGAAGAACCGAAAGGGATTCAAAATCACATTTACGTCAGTTCCTAAAGAAACTGATGTGGGCGAATCCGGAGGAAGCAGCCCTCAATTCGGTGATCATGTTTCCAAGCCGCAACCGGAAGTTTTACCCCAAATTGAAGAGGTGCCTAGACCGCCACCTCCAGCAGCGCCAAAGCCGGGACAGATATCCCAGACTCCTTTGAGTAGCAGCTGTGGACGACCACAAAATCCCCCTTCCAAGAGCAATCGCATTGTCAATGGTGTTGAGGCGAGGGAAAACAGCTGGCCATGGATTTGTTCCTTGCAGCGGAAAGCGAACGCTCCTCTCCCACCTCACATTTGTGGTTGCACAGTGGTGAGACTTGATGGGCGGAAGATTGACCGATCGACGACAGACAGGCAGACAGACAGACAGACAGACAGACAGACAGACAGACAGACAGACAGGCAGGCAGCAATCTGGCAGTCAGAAAAGACAGTCAAGCTTACAAATAGACATACAGACAGATGGACAGACCAAACAGACTGACAGACTGGAGTGTTATGGTGTTTCTTAAAACCCAAAATTAATAGATTTCGGAGCGATGGATTGTGACAGCAGGACACTGTGCGGACATTGGTGAAGCATACATAAAAGGTCATGATGAAGTGATCATTGGGGTGGAGGACCTTCGTCAAGCAACATCACAACACACGTTCAAGATTGAACAAGTGTTTCTACACGAGGCCTACAACACGGATCCCCAATTCACGATCACCAATGATATCGCGCTTATGCGACTTTCTCGATCCGTCACCTTCTCCAACGATGTGATGCCCATTTGCCTGCCTGATCAGACGGTCCACACAAAACCATTCCCTAATGCTGCAACTGCAATTAACGGTCGACGTATCTGCTACGTTGCCGGTTGGTCTTTCACGTATACCACAACGGCATCTTATAGGGTCTGTCATCAACAGTACTTGTACCGACATTTTTGCCGTCACAGGTTGGGGAATGCTACGCGAAAAACAAGCAAGTGGTAGGTAACTTGCCGACGGCATATTTGCATGATGCTGTCATAATATTGAGACGGAATTACAGAGTTGTTGCTTTGTCGATTTAGCGGAGGGTGGAAAAATTGGATTTGGAAGTGATCAGTTGCAACAGGTTGCCATTGAGATCATACCGAGGACATCATGCAAGCTCTTCCTGGACGCAATTGGAAAGAAAATTTTAAACAATGCTGTAGGTCTTTGATGGTTACTGCTCCTTCTTCAATCTTCACAAGAATGCGTATGGAATTAAAAAAACCCCTTTTTTCTGACAGTTCTGCGGTGGATACGATGCCGGGGGAAAAGATTCCTGCCAAGGCGACTCAGGTTCGATTAGGATTGGTATCAAACGTTTAGACTTCAAACTAAGATCAAAGCAAAATTTAAATTATATTAAGTCGATGATTTGGTGCTAAATGTTATTTTAAAAATCTAACGCTCGAACTTCGGCACATTCAAAAACAAAAAGAGAAGGCCCTTTCGCTGTTTGTTATATTTTCCACCCAAAACTGGAAAGTTTACCTAAATAAAAAAATAAGAATATGTTAAAAATAATTGAAATAAAATATTTGCCTTTTTAATTTTTCATCCTCATCAAAGCCCTTTGCCGTTGGATGCCGTTCTTGTCCAGTTCAATACCACCACCGTACTATATATTCATCAGCGTGGCGCTACTACTGTTCGCACATTGTCCAATGTCCGTTATTATTCTGTAGGCGGACCGTTGGTGTGCGACGACGGAAATGGTCAGTGGTCGCTCTTCGGTATTGTCTCGGCGGGAGCGGACCTTGGCTGTGCCAAAGCCAGAACCCCAGGAATTTACACGGATGTCGCCATGCTCCGGAGTTGGATGGAGCAAAAAATGGAGCAACATGCCCTGCTACCTTAACGAAAATATGTCAGATTAAACTATTCTCATCCAGCAGGGGATTGCCATGAAACAAAAATTAGCAATGGAATGTCCTTTGAGGCTATAGGATAAAAAACACAATACGACGTCAGTATAAATGAGGGCAGTGAAGTGAAAACAAGCATCGGGAACACGAGGAACCAAAACACGGGGAAAAAACACAAATTACCAAATCACAAAAGCCATCTCGGGAAGTGGAAACACCGGACTACAACTAGAGTCGTTTGTACCCGTGAAAAGGGAATGTTCAATTCTGGTTAATCGGCAGACACCGATACAATGCAGCCCAGCAAACGAACCAACACTCAGATCGAAACATGATTGGCAACTGCTTGCAAGTCTTCCTCCAACAGCCCGGAATAGGAATTGAGGAAGTTCATCAACCTGTACAAAAACAACTCAAAAATTTTCAATATCTGATAATCTGTCTGTCTGTCTGTCTGTCTCTATCGCACAGGTGAGGCACAAGAAAACCGAGCGTACCAGTTGAAGACAGCCAAGTAGTCACCCTCCCCTGAGAGTCACCGACATGCAAGGCTTTGTGATCCTTACTGAACGCCACCGCTGTTACCGTGAGTTGAGCTGTTTTCTGCGATGACGACGACGAGGAAGACGCCACGGCCGCCAAGGCTTTGTTTTTCGTCGCTAAATTCTGCATGTTGATGCACTTCCTCAGTGTTAATCGCCTCTGCCATTCTACTTCCTTTGGCGCACCAGCGACGGATGGGTCAATGACTATGATCGGCGGTTGTCGAGGACTCCCTTCGCCAACAAGTGCACGGTTCTTTACTTCCTGATCCAGCTTCTCTGCTTCCAATTTGGCCAAAAACTGCGAGATATCGTTATCAAAGGTAGAAGGGGAATCATCGCGGGTTGGCGAGAGGAGGTCTTCTGTGTCCTGGGACTGAAACTGGGAGGACGATCTGGCGGTCATCGCAGACGCACTGACGCTGCCTGCAAGTTTAATCACGCTTGACTTATACGTACGCACAGGCAGGCAGACATTCCTTCAAAGAAACAACAGGCAACCAGACGGACAAACAAACGGACAGATGAGACAACACAAACAAACACACAGACAGGTAGACAGACAGGTAGACAGAGATACATGAAGATAGACATGGAGGTAAAGAAACAAAAAGCAAAGTAGACGTGCATAAATGAACAAATTATACCATGAATGCTCAGCCGTCGAATGGAAATGACTTGATCGTCCTCGGCGTCGCCTTCGGCGGCCGACAGTAGCTCGGCCGATTCTTCCTCTTGCGCGACCCTCACTAGCTCTTCCGACCACAGCCGAACACAACCGTCGTTTCCACCCGTGACAATCACATTAAGCGGGTCCCATTCGTTCACTTGACTGAAACCGACGCAGAGAATTTGATCGCTGTGGAGTGCCTGACCGTCGGCAATGTCCAGTTTAGCCAGCAAGTGACCGTTCATATCCCAGTAAAAGAGAAAAGTGCCTGCTGCCGTGGCGATGTCTCCCGTGAGGTCGTTAATTCCAACTGCCGAAACCGTTACCTAAACCGACAAGGGACGGTGAAACCCTGACCGATTAGATACTGAAAAGCTGGTGATGAATATGACACTAGACCTCAAGACACTAAGTCATTCAGACACAGAACAGACAGACCTGTAGGCAGACAAACAGACAGAGAGTCAGAGAGACAGATACACAGGCAGGCAGGCAGGCAGGCAGGCAGGCAGGCAGGCAGGCAACTAGGCAGTCAAAACAGACAGTCAGGCTTACAAACAGTGGATACAAACAAACAGCTTGACACACAGACAGACAGGCGAACGGACACAAAGACCGATAAACAATCAGACAGTAAGCCATGCCGACAGATGAAGACCTACAGGGTGGCCACGAAGTTGACGGATGAAACTGAGATTTTGTAAATCCCAAATGATACATGTTCGATCTTTTGATCCGCTAATTGCAATGGAGTATGTCGGAGAGGCTGCCAGACAAGTGACGGGTTCATAGTGGCCGTAGAGGTGCTTAGAGAGGACTAGGCGTCGCCGTCGGTTCACCGTGTAGACACTAATGACGCCACTCATGCCGGCGACCAAATAAAGTTCCGAAGTTGGGCAAACAGCGCACTAAAAATAGGCGATTTGATTATCAGCATAAAGTAAACGATATTAGGCAAACAAACAGGCAGATAGGCAAGCAGAAAACTAGGCTAATGATAGATGGCCAAATAGACCAGTCGCTCGTTAGCGAAGACACTCGAGTACTCAATCAGGCAGACAAGCCGTCAAATCAAGCAGGCACAGACAGACATGGAAGGTTGATTGGATGGTCAAGCTTACCAAAACTTCGTCTTCATCCCGCAGCTCGTATACTGTAACGGGCCGATCGGATTCGAACGAGCAGATTCGGATACTGTGGTCAGGAAAGCCCCAGGCCAGGTACTTCTGAAAGTGCGGCGGAATGGGCGCCTTGTTTTGTTCCATAGGAATGCAGTTTTTGTCCAAGGCAATAATGTGCCCCACTGGACTTCTTAGTTCTGAAAAAAAGTTCCAAGAATCACAATACTGACCAAACATACAAGAGGTACTACACCGATACCGAGAAATACACAGAGGACGACAGAAAGGTGGACAGACAGACAGCCAAACAAACAGGCAGACAGAAACAGGCAGGCAGGCAGGCAGGCAGACAGATAGACACAAAAACAGAAAGACAGAAAGACAGACAGATAAAAAGACCTTTTCCAGTCAGCACAATCGGCTGAAGTCGTCCCAGATGATGAAAAATGAACTCCGATCGGTTATTGGACACCTTCTTGAGCGGATGCGGCTTTTTGAAAATCTGCGACGGCACTTGGCCGAAATTGTTGATGAAGGCAATAAACGCCTGCTTTTCCAAGGGATCTGTCATCTTCTCCAAATCCACTGCGCCTTCGTACATCCACCCATGGAATAGGTTCATTGCGTCCACCGCTGCCTGGCCTTGCTGTTTCGCACCAAATACCAAATCAATCCACTCATGCAAGTGCTGCGAGACGTAGTCACACTCCAGAGCGTCCCGATGGACTCTGATAAATTCCCGAGCGTCACCACGAGCCCAACCGGGTAGGACGACATCGTTCAACTGGACTCCGCTCTGTTTAATGCCGAGGTCAAATTTGTTGCCGTTCATGAGGAAGTCGGGAAGATAGAAAAATTCAGGGATGAGCTCCTTTACATCGGCCATATTGTTCTTAGCAGCGGACCACCAGGCGTCCTTCACCGAGTGGAACATCCGATCGGCTAAATCGAAATGACCGCCCTGGAAAGATAAAAAATTTCACAGGAAAATATGTCTGTCAATCTGTCTATCTGCCTGCCTGCCTGCCTGCCTGCCTGTCTGGCGGCCTGCCTGTCTGGCGGCCTAGTTCCCTACCTGAAGGTGA
>LRSR01003277.1:0-13900 GCA_001579985.1 Hypsibius dujardini
TGTCTGTCTGTCTGTCTGTCTGTCTGTCTGTCTGTTTGTCTGTCTGTCTGTCTGTCTGTCAGTCTGCCAATCTGTCTGCCTGTAACTATCTCTATATTTTTATCTGTCTTTCTACATGCCCGCCTGACTCGGAAAGTCCTCCGTCGTTGGACTAATAACTTCGACCAACCTCTTTCAGTCTGACGTCCGACGTCACCAGCGACAAATCAAACAACTCCTGAATGGTCGGCAGCTTAATGTCCAAGTTCTTCTCCACAAACAGCGTGTACCAATTCGCCTCGGTTGTGGTCATCTTCAACAGCGGATCGATCACGATAATATGCTCCAAAAGAGACGTCAAAAACTCCTCCGGATCCTTCTCCTGGTCAGTCAAGCCACTGACATCGCTGCCGTTTGCCAAACACTCCCGCAGTCGCATCACATCCTCCGCTGACACGTACAACGTATTCCGCAACGGCTTCATGATCACCTCCTGGAGAATAGCCTGCAAAAGTAAACACCCTTACCAGTGGTCGATACAAATCGAAGCATTGTCCGCCCACTCGTACCTGCACTTCCTCGAAACCTTCACCGTCAAACTTTCGACGCTTCCGGAAGAGGATATCATCAAACACATTGGAAAAAGCAAACATGCCGAACAGCGTGGCATCCATATAGCATGAGTTCTTGTGGCCCTGGATGCCGCGCCCTCTTCCGAACTGTGTTAAAGGGTCGATGCACCGCAATCGAGCACCACCAGACGGAACGCCGTGTTGCTGCTGTACCAGCGGAGGGGGGCGTGTGAAGGACACCTCATTTCGGAAGGCCGGCGACGTATCACGTTGATAACTCGGACGGTCTGACGGTACTACCATCCGGTTTGAATAAGTAGGGAGATCGACGGAACGCGCCGGCACCAACGGGGTCGCTCGAACTGTCGCGCCATCAGAGTGGATCGCCAATGCATCCGTAATAAACGTCTTCGCAGAACCCGACGACGAGCCATACGAACTGACTCCGGCCGCTGAAACTGGCTTGTACGTGTCTGGTGGCTCGGTAGGACCGTTGCGACTCGAATCGTTCTGAAAGGGTCCGCGGGAATCGAACCCAGCGACTCCGTTCAACTTCCGATTATCAGCTGCTGACATATCCGGACTGGGAGTCGCCGGTTTCTTTGAAATTTTCGTCTTCGTGACACTCTCCTCGATTTTGGAGTGCTTGGTCACCTTTTCGGAGTGCTTCGTTGGACTTGATGGCATTTTCGGGAGTTGCTGGTAGCTCAAACTGGGTGTGACAGTCGGATTAGGGGAGCGAGGTCGCGGCTGTGGCTGTTGCTTTTCCTGACTAGGAAACCGAATTGCGAGCGCTGGCTGCGTCCGGACCGCTGGAGCTCGAGAAAGAGCCTGCGTCTGAGGCGGCCGTTGCTGATCACCCAAGGAGCCCATTCCCGGCGAGTGAGCCTTCTTCGCCGTGACTTCACTGTAGCTCGGCTTGCGATCCAGCTGGTCGATGGGAGGAAAGCTCGCGGTTCCGTTGGAATGGCGCGCGACGCTATTGGCTTCATCCTCAATCTTCATCAAAGATTCGATCGGATAAAATGCGGCATAATTTGGCCGGGTCACGAAAAGCTGCTCGCCATTTAGAAGACCACTGCCTTTGCCGATTGGATCTTCCTGCAAGGCACACATGAGTAAAACAAGTGGTTTATTACATATTTGCTACTCAGACTCACAGTCCCAAAACAAACAAAATATACGGGACAGCACGGGATGGAACAACGAGTGCAAATACTAAAGACTTACAAATTCAATACCAGCGTAGAACCTCTCGTCAAACTGACTGACGCGACCGATCCACCGAACACGAGCCAGTTGACGATTGCCATTGGTGCTTCGGACAAATACACTCTCGCCAATGTTCACAGGCAACTTGACCAGAATGGACGCCGCTACGGCGACCGGTTTGTAGTTGTCCGTCGGTGTGGTGACCGTTCCTGACTGCTGCCCACGCACACTGTGTAGCAACTGCGTACCGATGCCGGCCGTACTGGCAGCTAGCGCGCTGACGCTCTTCTTGATCTCATGCTCCACGGCAGAAATGAAACCGCTGCGGGACGTCGGTTCGCTGCGCTCAGTCGGGAGGCTTGGATACATCTGTCGCGAATCACTTCTGACCGGCAACGGCGGTACATCCCGGCGGTCATACTCCTGCACCTTCGCTGGGTATCCGGATTGGCCGTTTTGTCGGTCTGGGTCGCTTCCCCGGTTGTGATTGGCCGACTGATCAAGCGACGGCCGATTCCCATCTCGATTGGTCGCTTGATTGACTGATTGCTCGTATGTTCGGTTCGACGGCGGTGCGGACGGGTTGACGGTCAGTCCGCGACGTAAAAGTTCATTCGTCGCAGAGTAATCCATCTCACCATCCGGCTGGGAGCGAGATCGAGAGCCGGAATGCCGAGCATAAAGTCGGTCGATCGCCACAAAAGCTCCTGACAGCGGAGCGCAGCGAAAATAATATTCACCATGGAAGGAGCCGTCACATTGGCCATGACCGGGATGGTCCGGCAGTTCCACCCCGAAAAATATCCCCGAACCGCGGCCTTGCAAAGTCCCACGATAGCGAATCACTCCGGGAAAAAGCATATCGCCTAGTAAGACGGTGACATCTGCGCCCTCATCGAAATCGTACGCATCCTCCAAACGATTCTTTTTCAGCAATTCAACTCGCTTCTCGTAGTCCCCGACGGACCGCAACAAGGATACCCCGTAGGAGCCGATTTCTTGCAGGTCTCGCGGATCGCACTCTACGATGATGTCTTTGCGATCCAGCGAGATCAGGGTGACAAGTACGTGGCCCGAGCCTCCGTCGACGTTGTCGAAGATCTCTTCAAGAAGCTCGCCCTTGTACACCATCACCCGGGCGTCCATGGCATCGTGAACCAGGGCCCGTCCGAATTGCTTGTTCAGCAAGATGAATTTCCGTAGAAGCGGCGCGGGTGATTGCACGTAATCTGAAGCCATTTTCTGAAAAACAACAAAGAAACATTATTGCCAGGAAATGCATGAAATTTTTGTCGAGTGCTTTACTTGATTGATCGATTGCCGGGAAATGCATGATATAGTTGTTGAGTGCTTCAATTGATTAATTGATTGATCGATTGATCGATTGCCGTCTCGAATTAAGCTGTTATTGAGTTACCCAGCAGTTTTAATTCAAAGCTAATTCTCCAGTTAGCTGCTCATTCAATATGTTACGGCTAAGTTGATAAATAATACAATTGAGATCTTTTAGAAAGCAGACGCAGGCACAAAATTGTTAACCAGAAGGCAATTAAACTTCTGTCCGCTTGTCCGCTTGCCCGATCGATTGATTGGCTGATTGGCTGATTGAGGCCTCATAAAACGTCAAATCTCCACCTCTTCCCGGGATAACCGTTCTACGCCAACCAAATCGCTCTGATGGCGATGAGAAATGAAATTAACATATGTATTTCGCTATCGGGTTTGGCATCATTTGGGATTGTGGATAAGAAGAGCAACGACAATCGCACACGACATGAAATGTTCGTTTTCCTACCTCCGGAAGGCTTCCGCGCCGCCCTTTCTCCCTTCCCGCAGTCGTCGACTGAGGTTATATTGGATTAGAACGTTAAATACCGAAAATCATAACTGTCATTCCTCAATCTGATAAGGCAAATACAAGGAAATAAATTGTGAGATTTTCTACTAACAGTAAGCGACAGAATTAAATCTAACGGAGGGTCCCGGAAATGGGCAATAGGGGCGGGGGAAGGGATGGAGCCCCGCTGGTTGATTGGTTGATTGTTCAAGTATTACCCCTGCCCCGCCCCTTTTGCCCATTTCGGGGACCCTCCATTAGATTAAATTCTGTCGCTTTAATACTGTACGAGTACACTGCACGCCTCAGTCCGGTAAGCCATAATTAACGTAGGCAGCTCCGTGAACCGGCAGCCGAATCTGAAGTCCTTGTTGAAGTTCTGGAACGCGAGAGCCCAATTTCGCACTCTCGCAAGTGTTTTTAAACTTCTACTAAAACGGCAGAAGTGCTTCTTAACAACGATCCAGTCAACCAACCAGTTCAACTGTTATGGCCGGAAAAAATGAGTGCAAACTGGCAAATCAATCAATCGATGACACACAGCCATGAATTACATAAAATAAATAATATAACTTTCTGTGGTAGTTTACGAAGGTGTCCGAATCTGCTCTAGCAGGACAGGCAGGCAGCCAAAAAAGTCAAAAAACCAAGCGCGAAGGTTGTGGCCAGAATGGTTGGCTTACCCAGTTAGAGGCAAACTTCTTTGTAAAAGCTGAGTGGCTCTTAACTCGGTCAGTCGCGCATTCTTTTTATGTAGTCTTCTGGTAGTACAAGCACACCTTATTAGTCAAATCAATCAAATCAAGTGTTCCTGTTCGGGCTGTTACATGTAGCTCACCAAACTACCTCATTCACTGGAAAGCTGCCTATTCGGCTCACCATTCGATGCGAACATTAAATTTGAGAAATCGACGACTTTCTGCCATTTTGATTTGTTGTGGTTCCATACATTCGACCTGCATTTATCCCGAAAGATCGCTCATTCATTTTTACACTACCAAATCCGCATCTTATATTTTTTGACTGGGAAATCTCGTCCACCCACGGGGAACATGGCTTCACCAAATGAGTTTCAAGAAGCCGTGGAACGCGCTAAACGGGTATGCAGACAGGACTCATCGTAATTTGCGGGGTCTTCGAGCATTTTCACCCGATATTTTCCTTTCTGCCGCCCTCGGCTGAGCAGGAAATATATTCCCCATTTGATTTTAGATCGCAAAACAGTTGGCGGAACAGGGCAAACGCGCCGCTTCGGACGAGGATGGAGGCGAGCCAGCAGCCAAACGCTTCGGAGGCTTTGCCAACGGTGAGTTTGTTTGTTGTTCCCTATTTTGGCCCGAAACTTTTTCCCTTCCTCTGTTGAGTGGTGTCCGCGGAGAGTTAGGTTGTCCACAGGTGCCGAATGGTTTGTATTTTTTAACGCACACGCACGCACACACCAAGATCCGGACCGGCCCGGGGTGGACTAGGTGGGAGGATGAGAGCGTGTGTTTATTTCTAGCCGTGTTTTGCGTTGTATGTTTTCAGGAGCTCCTGCCATGCCCGGGATGAATGGGTACATGCTCACACGCATTTTGTCACTGTGTTTTACACAATTATATTCAATGTCGTCACATTTGATGTTTACCGCGCTCTTACGGACATCATTGTGAACTGTGATACCATAAGGCTGTGTAGTACACGGTTGTGTGATCGGTGTGTGGTGACTGTTGGATGTGACTGATGGATTGTTCTTCTTCTGCTCCTTGCAGCGCCTTCGGTGGTCAGCAGACGCAGGAGGACTGGTTCGTGCCCAATCGGATGGTCGGATTAAGTAAGTGGGGAAGGAATGGTCTGAGGTGAACTTGCTCAGTGACTGTCACAGCGACTACTTGGAGGTACATTGAGATGATTGATTGGCTGATTGATTGACTCATTAAAGTAAAGGGAAGCTTCTAAAGAATCAGCGTTTCTGTAAAGAAGGATACAGGTAATTAATTCAGAAACTAGATCTTAGCTTATTTCTCGGTTGATATTTGGTCCTACCTTTGAAGTTATGTGCGGGAAGCTACATTTGGACGACACAAGCTGCACGAATAACACGAAAGCACGTATGATTGATTGATTGATTTGCGAGTTCGATATTTGATTTTTGTCGTTCGTAACTGTTAATCAAGCGATCCATTGCAGTTGAATGGCTTTACAACTTGTTGATGTTTCGTCAGCTTGATTGTTACATTGTGCAATTGTTTTGTTACTATTCAAGTTGGGGCATTCGGTTTCTGAAACTGAAAAATTCACAATTGGCGAACTGGCTGGTGAATTTGGTAAATTGATTTGCGCCTGGCCGCATATCGACCCTCTACTGGCCTTCTCTAGTCACTGACGCTCAAGCTCGTGTCTTTTTCAGTTATTGGGAAAGGAGGCGAAAACATTGGACGAATTCAGGACACATGCGGCGCTAAACTGCAACTGGGACAGGAGCCCAGTGGCGACAAGCGGTCCTGTGTTATTTACGGCACACCTCAAGCCATTGCGTGAGTTTTTGTTTTAATTTTGCTTCTTGAAAGCAAAATGTGTTACTAATACCTTGACGTGTGTCCTTTTAGAAAATGTAAGGAAATGGTGCAGGAAATCGTCGACAAGGAAGGCCAGCGGAATCAGTTCAACCCGACCGGGGGATTGGGAGCGGGCGGCGGCTACGGCGGTGCAGGTCTGGGAATGGGACTGGGACTGGGCGCCGGAGGACCGCCACAGGGTCCACAGGCCACGGTGGAAGTACACGTCCCCAAGCACAAAGTCGGCCAGATTATCGGCAAAGGCGGAGAGACCATCCGGAGTCTGCAGGATAAGGCGCGGGTGCGGATGTTCCTCATTCAAGACGTCGATCCGGCCAGCCCGACCAAACCCATTAAAATCACCGGTGATCCTGAACGCGTTGAGGTAAGAAATCATGGACGCAAGTTGTGATCTAACTTTGTCTCTCACCAAAACGTATGTCTGCTTGGTAAATTTTTGTCGGTGAGGGAGTTTTCAAATCTAAAATTGAGTTTAATTAAACTATGAATTCGTAGTTTTCAAGCAAATTGATTCGGTCCGATGAATGAGTCAGGGAAGTTATCCACGTTTCTCGTTCTTTTATAACCATCAAATTCTGCTGAAACTATCTAGAAGCTGTGCTTCTAGAACCAGCTGTTTGAGAATCTTCGCATACAGTCGGGGCGGGGCAGGGAGTAGTTTTCGGACAATCAACCATCTGACCATCCCCTGCTCCGCCCCTTTTGCCCATACTCCGAACCCTCTAGTGACTCAACCACCTGACCATCCCCTGCTCCGCCCCTTTTGCCCATATCCCAAACCCTCTAGTGACTCAACCACCTGACCACCCCCTGCTCCGCCCCTTTTGCCCATACCCCGAACCCTCCGTGTACTCAACCACCTTACCATCCCCTGCTCCGCCCCTTTTGCCCATACCCGAACCCTCAGTGTACTCAATCACCTGACCGTCCCCTGCTCCGCCCCTTTTGCCCATACCCCGAACCCTCAGTGTACTCAACCACTTGACCATCCCCTGCTCCGCCCCTTTTGCCCATACCCGAACCCTCAGTGTACTCAACCACCTGACCATCCCCTGCTCCGCCCCTTTTGCCCATACCCCGGACCCTCCAGTCTGCTCAATCTTGTCGTTGATTGTATAATTGTTGGCATTTGAAGTATTGGTTCTTAGTTTGCCCGTCTGTGTCTTTGACCCGTCTTTTTGCCTTTTCCCCCTCAGCATGCGCGACAGTTGGTCGAAGAAATGATCAACCAACCGGACGGACCGGGCGGTGATCGCGGCGGTCAAGTGCAAGAGCAAATCCGCGTCCCTAGACAATCGGTGGGCGTAATCATTGGGAAAGGTGGTGAAACCATCCGCGACATTCAGAGTGAAACCGGAGCTCGCATTCAGTTTGTCGGTACGTGGTGGTGGGGATGATTTTTCATCTCTCCCTACGCAAGTGTCCGGATCAAATAACTGGATTGTAACGATTTTCCAGACTTACATTCCGACAATCCCAACGAGACGGAAAAGACCTGCCTGATCAGCGGCCGTCCTCCGCAGGTGCAAGAGGCCAAGAGGATGGTGGAAGGTCTGCTTGCCAACAGCGCCCAGATGGCTCAGCAAAAACTGATGATGGGAGCACCACAGATGCACCAGAAACCACGCTTCGAGTGCGAGGAGGTCTTCAAGGTGCCGGCGGCGCGAACGGGCGTCGTCATTGGAAAAGGTACTGGTCTTAATTGTTAATTCAGCTGTCGCTTTTCGTGCCGTTTCGTATGAGCTGTCTTCTTTAAGGCGGGGAAACGATTCGAATGATCTGCGAAAGATCAGGCGCAAAAGTGGAGCTGGATAGGAATCACCCGCAAACGGCGGACGACAGAATCTTTCACATTCGCGGGTCGCGAGAATGCGTGGAAGCGGCCAAGCAGATCATTACGGAAAAGATTGCCGAACAACCGGTATGCCTTCATGCAGCAAATCCGAATTGCATTCAAAAATCGGCGTCGGCTTGGAACTCGAATCAAACGGATTGCTTTTTCTATTTGATGCCTTCCCTAAATATGAATAGCCAGAGATGTCTTGAATTTGAATAGCCAGAAATAGCTTGAGAAATTTCCTTTACAGAGAGGATTCGGCGGAGATAATCGGGGTCCTTCGGGGTAAGTGAGAAGCGTGCTCCTGGTGTCCATAAGTGTCTCAAGGTGTTTCCCGTCTTGTGGCTTTGGTTTCTCCCAATTGACCTCACTCTTCCTGTAGTGGTCCTAACCGGAACTGGGAAGGTGGACATGGCGGAGGAGTGGGTGGTGGTGGCGGCTACAACCAGTGGGACAGCAACGCCGGCGGCGGCGACCCCGCCAACGCCTTTTGGCAGGCCTACTGCCAGCAGTATTACAGCCAAATGGGCAGTGCCATGCCGGCTGGAGTACCCGGCATGCCGGCGGCACCCTATGGGATGGGTGTCGGCGCACCGGCAGCCCCGACCGGTGGTGACGGCGGCGCCCAGCCGGTGGATCCCAGTGCGGCCAGCTACTACTACAACGCCGCGGCGAATCCGCAGCAGGCGGACAACGGGGCCGCAGTCAGCGCCGTCCAGACCACCGAGGACGGCGGGCAGGACTTTAGTCGGGCGTGGGTCAATTACTACCGCTCCATCGGCCAGCACAAGGAGGCTGACGACCTGGAGGCTTCCCTCAAGGCCAAAGAAAACGGCGGCGGCACGAATGGCGCAACAGCGACTGCTGCAAGCCAGTAGATGGCGACTTAGTACGCGCCCCTTGTGGCGATTTGTTCTTCTTGTTGTTATCTCTTTATTACTCTGGATTTTGTGGGCGGGGAGTGTGCGCCGTCATCTTCTTCTTTCCTGATCAGCAGCAGCGGTCGCACCCCTTTTTTGTATGCGCTGTGTTTTGGTTGCGAGTTTTTAGCCGCTGTTTTTACATCCTTATTGCCAACTGTACTGTGCTAATATGTACTACACGTGCCGGGGCTGTTTCCCCCCGAAAAGTATGTTCCAAGGCGGGCGTCACGGAAGTCGTGTTCCTTTTGGAGCTGTGTTTTCTCATGTTTCTAATTTTTTACTGTTACACACACACACACACACACACACATTCACTACGGATGGGCGGTGTTCATGTCGTATCAGAGTCATCACACCCGTTCATGTAGATTGATTGATGGATTGTAAATTTGGAACGATGTGGGATTAGACCTCGGTTCCCTTCCTTTCATTCGTGTACAGTACAAGTAATGTGCACGTGTGCGGTCGTCCAGCCAAGCGACAGTTTCCTGTTGATGCACACTTGAATGAACGAATTGCTTTGGCTGGTGAACGAATTTGAAGCGAGACAACCCTGACGTACAATACTTCACTGGTGGCTTGTACACACATGGCCACAGTTTTGGGTGGCAGAGATGGAGCCATCAGGGTGGTCTGAGTTTGAGCCGCTCTTGGCTAGAGCTTGCCACTGCTTTCTCCTGAATCTTTGATTTAACGCCCGGCCCAGCGGAAAAATGAGATTGAGCAAGCCGCTCTAAATTCCGCTAAAATAAAGAAGTTCAATCAATCGATCAGTCGAGTAAAGGCTGCATAGTCAGCTGTAGTCAAGAGCGCGTGCGCGCGGTGACTTAATTCGGCTCGAACTCGGACCACTCATTTTGGCTTAAAGTCTGCCATCCAAAATTGTGGCCATGTGTGTAGTAGCAGTAATAGTAGGGACTCGGTTATGTGCCAGTAATTGCAGAGAGCAGGGATCGGTTCATGATTGCCCGAAATCGTATTCAGTATTGTACGTACAATATAACACCTAACCTTATTCAGTGCTGCATGTACATTGTGTAAGACCACAGGCGAAGCGGTGTCTGTGGTCTGGAGGTGTTGCTACATTGGTACGCCATGGTCGGAGAAATGCATGTGACAAATTGACGCCGGGGAAAAACTGATTAACCGAGTTCGGACTCTCGGTGTGTCGTTACTGGTACACTGCATGTGCATGTGCATGTGCATGTGCGTGTGCATGTGCATGTGCATGTGCATGTGCATGTGCATGTGCATGCACAGGTAGATGGACCCGGTGGGCGATTGTCGCGCTTTCTCGGTGTCCCGCTGCGAACAGCGCAAATGGTTTTTTTATTCCGATATTTCATGTACCGTTCTTCATAATGGCTCCCCACAATGAAACCATCAGCGTGCAGGTATTCCAAAAAAGAACTACTGCAGTCGAAAGAACTGCCAAGACCGACGTACACAAGCGATGCCTGTCAAGCCATTAACGACCGAGATGAGAGCCGCAACTCTTATTCAAAACTTCAGACGTTCTTCGAAAATGACCAACCAATTCTGTTCGATTGTGGGATTGACCATTGTCCGACAAAAAAAAAACCGACAGACGCGATCACCGAATGACGTTAATGCCTTTTCCATGCCGTGGGACACCTTGTTAGTGCTCGCGTTAGTTAATCTTTCTTCCGGTCGGGAAGTGTCTCGTCCACCGACATGTGGGATAGAAATAAGAAAGATCCTCTCGGTGAAAGAGAACTTTTGCCATGCTCAAGGAGACAGCTTTATATTTATATTACAGTAAAGAGTGGTATGAGTGAGTAATAACTACATTCCTATTACATATACAAGCTAAGACAGTTCAAAGCATCGAGTCTAAGATTGGACACACAAGAATCCAAATGCGGTTTGGTTTAATTAGCTCGCGCTTCACGGGCTGACAGGTTTATGGTCATTAACGATCAGCGACCCGGGTCGCTGAGGAGCCGGTCGGCTCCTCACTATATTATTGCTGCTCTTTTGGAAAAGTCCCGTCTTGCAACAACACTGTCTTTGGCCTGTTTTAACATATGACCACGACAGTTGTGGACAATTTTAGACTTGTAGACGGAAAGGCGGAAACACCGCAGAAAACATTGCGGACTTTTGCGAAAACAAGTAGGCGTGAATAAATTAGCTCAGCTCATTAATGGGCAGTTGTTCATTAGAAGTACGGCTAACACGAAACCCTTCACCCTTCAAGCCTCGACAATTAATGACGTCTCCAATTTTGTGTTGTTTTCGTCTGGTAATCTGTCTAGAAAATGAACACAGACACACATACGTTTATTTGCACGTTTTTCAGGCAGTGGAAAGAAGCGGCGACCTGCAGGCACGCTCGTCAATTTTATCGCGACTCCGCCCACCCACGAAAGGTCAACTGACCCATCAATTGCGACGGCAGACGCGTTAATCTGTATCGTAATCAGGGACACGTGTGCGGCAGCCACTTGCTGTGGCAGTAATAATGAGTAGTGAACACTCGTTACTCGTACTTCCATTTTGTCGAACAAAAATATCGGTTTCGTTTAGCCTACGGTCTAATGCGCGTCTCTGTTTCCTGAACAAAAAACTCACCGGACAATAGTCATGTCTGGGAACAGACACAGACACAGACACAGACACAGACACAGACACAGACACAGACACAGACACAGACACAGACACAGACACAGACACAGACAACGACGCAGACACAGACACAGACAACGACGCAGACACAGACACAGACAACGATGCAGACACAGACAAAGACAGTTGCTTCTCAAAGAGGCTCCACAAAAGTCATCTCTAAAATTTTTTACTATGATACAAAATTCATCTCCCTGTTCTAGCCGCATCGACAGCGCCTCAAAAACGTTCTTTGACCGAACAATTTTTCTATTCTATTAAATCACTAAACCCACATGGCACTCTGTGGTGTTTAAATTTCGGCTGTCACTTCGATGGGACAGGGGCAAGAGAGATGAGCGCGCGACTGGTAATAACTTTTCCGTCGTGTTAGACCAGTATTATTAGGAAACAATTTTTCCGGCAAAACAAGGAGCTCGCCTGTTCTTCTTCTTTGAGCCGCGCCCTCATTTTTTTTCTCAAATAGTTTTCGACAGCGGCGCGCTGCAAAGCAGCCGCAGCAGCACTCTACTCTCTCTCTCTTTCTCTCTAGCTCTTGTTCGGTGTAGTAGTAGGGCATGTTATCATAATAAATGTGAAAGTCGTATTACAGGCGTATTCTGTGTATTTGCACACTTCATCATATACTGCGGCAGTGGTCGTCTTAGTGTGCTACACAGTAAAACCGGCGCGCGCGGTGATGATGATGCCACCACGCAGTCTTTTGAGATCGTAAAAAGTGTGTTCTCTCCTGCGTCGGAAAGAGAGCAAAAAGTGATGAAGAGAGATTTGAGAACTTTATGCTTGCGTGTATGTGTGTGTCCAGTTGCGCGCTCTAAGCTTCTGTTGGTTTATTTACGACGAAGAAGAACCGTTGAGGAAGTGTATGACGTGCAGAATGACGGAGAGCTCGAGGCAAAAAATTGAACTGGACGCCGGATATATATACTGAGTGAGTGCACCGAGGATGTGGTGTTGTGTGCCCTAATTTCAAAGCATAAACTGTTGTGTGGAATGATTTTTATCCTCGGCGTCGTCGGGGACCTCTTTTCTGGACTATAAAGTTGGAATAGTTCGACACCGGCTGAAACTCATTTTTGACACCCGGTGTGAGTAAAATCACCAGCCACTCCTTGTTTAACGGTAAGTGTAATACTACCACAGTAAAATCTTTACTAAATATTTTTCTAAATACTTCCAGTTTCTTTCAGCAAATAATTTCAGTCTGTCTGGATTCAACAGGCAGTTTGAAGAAAAAGCAGACAGACAGGCAAATAGACAGACAGACAAACAGTCAGACAGACAGATAGACAGACAGACAGACAGACAGACAGACAGACAGACTCCCGAGAGCGAGTCCGGGTCCACAGTAAAATCTTTAGTAAATAGATTTTTAAAGTACTTCCAGTTTCTTTCAGCAAATAGTTTCATCCTGTCTCGATTCAACAGGCAGTTTGAAGAAAAAGTTTACTATTCCATATTAGTCAGTATTTGTATTTTCAAAGATATGTTCGCTTGTTTTTGTCATGATTGGTTCTTGAGAGTTGAGAAGCCACGCTGATTTATGATTGGTTTCTGCGCAGTGATGTCGTCCTGTCATCTGCGTGGTTCCTTTTGCTAAACAAGTACCGCTTTTATGGCTTTTCCGCTTTCTGAGTTTTTGACTGCTGATTGATTGTTAGTCAAAACAGCCATCGGTAAGTTATGGCTTGTAGTTATCGGTCAACAGACTTTTTATCCACTGGACCACCATGTATTAGAACATGCACAACACAACGTCACGTTTCATGTTTCGCAGAAATGGTCAAGCTGCAAGCTAGTTCCTTAACCGGTTTCTTTCTTTACTTTTCCCTACGCGTAATTCCTCCTCGATGAGGCCATTCAATTCAACGGAAAACAACCCCAAAATTTGGAGCCTTTTTGGGAAAGAAAACGGCAATTGTACCCCAGCAAAATACATTACTTTAATTTCACAACGGTTGTGGGTGGATCAGGGTTGTGCCGTACCTTTTTTTTCTGGCGGCATAAATTGACCATTTGATCGATCTATAGACTTTCGTATAATCGCTACAATTATTCGTCTGTCTATTTGTTTTAAGCTGATAATTCACTTTTAAATCCTAAATCTTCATGCATTGTCTGAATTACAAACTATAATGTAGTACAATGATTCTTACTGTTAACCCCAGTCTAAAACAAAATATAGTTCTTATTGAGTTATTTAAAAGACCCATATAAACAGACAGACAGACAAACAGACAGACAAACAAACAAACAGATAGACAGACAGGCAGACAGACAGGCAGACAGACAGACAGATAGACAGACAGACAGACAGACAGACAGACAGACAG
>LRSR01003278.1:0-17192 GCA_001579985.1 Hypsibius dujardini
ACAAAAGAGTATTGTCAAGTTAACTTTCTAGTTTCCACAAAAAAAGCGCATTCAATTCGTTGAATATATATTGTTTTCCGCCAAATATTTCAGTTGTGTTTTTCCTATCCAGATTAAAACAGAATGAAATATACGTACAGACGTATAATTCTGAACTTTTGCATGCAAAGAATTTTCAGTATGAGAGCGCAAAAAGCGCGAGAACAGACTTGAAAGCGGGCAGTGAACGCGGACGCTAAATTTCGAGAGCGCACCATCTCTGGATGCGATTTGGCGTCTCATGCGATTACAGATTCCAATTCCGCAATGAATTCCGATAGAAGGATCACACCATAATTCGTTTGTAGCCCTAGGATAACACGTGCCAATAGCCCAATTCTGAAGGTATATGATAAAGTATTTTCGCAACAAAAAGCTGGTTTCGACATTGCCCATGGCCTGCCCATGGGCAGTGCACTTTTCTTCGATACTACCTGAACTTCGTGTCAGCTGCTTTGAAGTTCGGCCCTACCTGTATTTGGAATTTGATTTTTCCTCGACTTCGTTCAACTGATTTGCGCAGCATGATGAGTAATGGTCTAGGTAATCTTTGGAAGAACGTTATCTTGTATTGCGCCATTCTGATGAAAATTAAATCAGCGCCAGTGTCCGGTAAGTTGGTCATTTACGGTCATATGGCCACACGTGGCCAAAAGACAGCGCTAAGCAAGTTAGAACCAACCTTTTACTGGGTGCCAGCAAATTATCATTAAAGTACCTTTGCTGAATTTGGTTTTGGTTTTCTTGGCTGGATACGTAATCAAGAAATCAAGCAATGAGGAGAGCAGTGGCACGCTGTGACTAATTGGCTCAAACTTTGACTGTTCTCATTTGCTGGCACCCAGTAAAAAGCTGGGTTTAACTTGATTAGCGCTATCTTGTGATCACGTGCGCAGCTGTTTTCGGCGCTTACTGAGGAAATCATTATTACGCGCAGATTTAAATGTGCAATCCGGCCCACCAGTACTCGACACACACTTATTCCAAGGGGATGTCTTGGGGATGGAACGTGATAGCAGTCCGGAGTTAATCGGAGTGGTCTGTACATTATTCGCTCTACAGTTGGGATGTTTAATTTGTTGTTTTTCACCAGAATTATGGCACTCTTTTCAGGGGAAGAATGGCATTGTAGGCGATGCGTATCGTTGGCCAAAGGAGAACGGCATAGTTTCTATTCCCTACATAATCTCAACTGCATTTCGTTAGTTGTAAATAGGGAGGATGTGTCACTAGAGTGCTGTCGCATTTTGCCCGAGGTCCCAGTACGACTCGAGAGCCAGTCGTGCTGTAACCGTGCTCGAATGACAGAGCGCTATTGCTGCGCATGCCCGTTCAATTTTCCAGACTGAATGTTTCGGGGGGTTTTTTCAAAAGCCGCCGATCAACTTGAACACTACTTTCGCGACTGTTTTCTTTTATTTCTTGAAGCAAAAAGTGCTTTCTTTCATTATTATGCATGGGCCTACGAATAACGGAAGCCGTTTGAAAGCCTTCCATCATTTCGGAGAAAGCCGGCATTTTTATCGCACATCAATCAATAGATGGATTTGCGGAGCTAAAATATGCGCACTATTCGTTTATTTCTTTTACGGGTTAAAACATCGCGATACACTCTAAATTTTGCATCAGTTGAAAGGTTTTTATGTCCCCGTTCTTAATTTTCAGAGGTTATTTGATCTGCCCCACATAGAGCAAAAGATAATTATTTATAAATCCGCTGCTACTCCGGAGCGGCTCATCCGCTATCTGAGCGGCTCGAAGTTTACTTTGTGAAAAACTTTTTCAATGGGCTCCACAAAAAATGGGCATAGCAATCGAGTCTCAATCGTCAAACAAAGTCTTGAAAATTAGAAAATGAATTCTCTATGTAAATCAATAGCACGTGACTCCTCTCGTAATCGCAGTCGTCTTGTACAGTACAAAATGCGATAGCACTCTATTCTATTCTAACTTCATCGGTTGATTGCTTACAGACGTATGTGTCTTACAGTACCAGGACCTGCAACACTCATCCGGAAAGCAATGAAAGTCTTTGCCGACGAAACCTGCATCCGGTTCATTCCGCGGACCACACAGCAAAACTACCTGAAAATAACAGCGCCCCCATCGTAATTATTATATATTTTTTTACCGGTAATAGGGAGAATGTTCTCGTCAAAGTTTGCTATCAATCCACGAAATGAACCATACTAAAAAGATTGACTGAGTTTGAACAAATGAACAACATCAGCTGTCAAAGGTCAAAGGAATTTGTCAAAGGAATTTGGGAAATTCGCTGTTCGCTTTGGATTGAGCTGTCTCAAAGCCTAGCTGTCAGTAATTGAGAACTGCAAACAGACCAATCACAACCCTTAGCTTTGACGGGCACGGCTAAACAGTTGCCTTGTCTGCTGATTGTATATTATGATACTATTCGGTGACACCTGTTTTTGACAGCAAACATAAGCGACCGCATTTTTCTCGAATATAATAGAGACTGTGGGGTGAATCACCTTTTTGTAAAAAAAAGGGTATCAAAGAAGGGTGTCAAAAAGTCCGGCAAATGAGCAGGCGAAATGTCGAGCCGTGCACGCCGAAACTCAAGGCTGTGATTGGCCCATTCTTCGATAGTTGACAGTTCGGCGGTGTGACAGCCCAACCAAATGCGATAAGCAAATTTCCAAAAATCGCTGACCGATTCCAGTTGGCAGCTCCAATTCATCAAAGCTTTTTTGATATATTTCGTTGATAGCAAACGTTGACGATCGCACTCTCCCTAATATCTCTAGCTCGAAAGAACGAATGTACAGACAGCCAAAATTTTAGCCAATGCTCATCGTACATCGGGAGAGTGGGAGGAGCGCAAGACGTACGGCTGTCAAGTAAAAACCAACAGTTCCTCTCAAACGTAGCAGCATCATCTTCAGTACAATAATTCCATTTGGCCTTTGGCAGTGGCTTGTCTTCAATCAGCGGGCATAATCGAGCATGAACTCATGCACGCCTTGGGTAGAAATACGTTATAAGCACATCATTTGGGCTCATCTTGTAAGCTAGATATCTGCTTGACAGGATTTTATCACGAGCAGGCGCGTGCGGACCGAGACAAATACGTCGACATCAATTACGCAAATATTGCGGAAGGTAAGGGCTGTCTTATTCGGCGTTTATTCGGTTAAGCTACACGATTGCTTTCTTCTTGGTTTTTCACCCCCATATAATGGTGAGCCCTGTCTGCTGTTATGTGTCATTTTCTAAATTCCTATAGCGTATATTTTGCAACTAAGCTCATTAATCTCTCAGGTTTGTGCTAGCAAGGAGACACGACACTGGCGTGCATGTAGTTGTACCCCATTCGCTAATCTAACCCTACAAAGGGTTAAAAAAAGACAGGCGCACACCGTTAGCTCGCAGCTAACCAAGAAAAGTGCTTCTTGGGTGCCTTTGTCAATAATTTTGAAAACCAAGGAGATTAACAAGTTTGAAAAAGCAAAATTAACACGGCAAAATAAGCCATTTTAGAATACCCTTGGTGAAACGAAGGATATTAGCAATTTTCAATTAGAGAGATAAATACTGCCGGATTTTAGCCGTTTTAAAGACCATCCCCTCCGCCAAGGCGGCCAAAGCGAATTTGCTCATTCGCAGAGCGAGGGATTGGGTGAGTGTTACGGGATACGGCAATACTCTTGGCGGTGACAGTTTTAAGGTTGATCGCCAAGTAGAAATGTAGCATGCATGTGGAAACAATCTTTTGCACTGGTTGTTTCCATTAGCTGACACCTATTGAATTTGCTGTTAGATTCTAGTAATGTTTGTAGTTTCACTCAAACTAGCGAAAGCTATTGATGCTACCCTAACCACGGCTACAAGGATAAAATAAATACAGCTCGGAGTGGACCCGAGAAATATATTCGGATAGTTTTCGGAAAACCCTCGAGTGAATTTATTACTGCTGTTTCAAACATTTTTGTAATTCGCTTGATTACAAGCACCGCGGCTTGCATTCTAATGCAGTTGAAAAAATGAAAAAATGCTATTGGCCATAACTTTAGACTGCTCATAGTTGCTGTTTGCGAAATATTAGTACTGATTTTTTTTCACAATTCATGCGTGCGTGGCAAAGCCTACGAGAGGAATAGCCATAAGTATTGCCACACCCGGTAGGCTTTTTACAGGTTTATAAAGCTTCCCCCAAAAGGGTGGGCGAATTTTATCCCCCCCCCCCTTTACCACAGCACTGGAGATAATAGCTACAAATAACCAAAATTTGAAAATGTTTAACTCCGGTAGTATTTCTAGCTCATTTTCTCGTGTTTGCGTGTCAGAATGAACCCGAAACCTAATTGCTCTACGTTTTCATCGTAGATGACAAAGTACAGTTCGACACCTTCCCTAGCAGCGTGACATTCAATCAGGAATACGATTTCTTGTCAGTGATGCACTATGACAAGTATGCATTCGCAGTGGATAAGAACGTTTGGACGATTCAGCCGAAGAAGGCTTACGACAACGCCATAATCGGTCAGCGCATCGGACTGAGCCCAACCGACATCGCCAAGATTAATTTAATGTATGATTGCGAGAATACTGATTCCGACAACAATGATTTAGCAACGATTGAAATGTCAACAACAACGCAAACGTCAACAACGTCGCAAACGTCAACGATGCGAAGCTCAACAACGACGACTGCAACGGCGACAAGGAAGAGTTCAACGAGACGATCAAGCAGCTCAACTCTGGCGTTCAAAGCAGGTACAAACATGAACATTGGAGCTCTATTTTCGGTCTGCAAAGACCGAAGAGGGCTAGGCAAGCTTACGCACGGGGCAATTTTGGTTTGATTTTATACTAAATTAGGGGGGGGGCGGTAGTAAATTTGTTTCCGAGCAAACAAAAAATAGTTCAGTTTCCGCTTCAAATGGAGGGGGGCAGTCAGGCAGGCAGACAGACAGCCAACCAGCCAGCCAGCCAGACAGACAGACAGACAGACAGACAGACAGACAGACAGACAGACAACAAATAAATAGACAAATTTTCACCCGCGTCAGAAACGGGCCTTCAACTAAGAACACGTCATGCCCCTTCGGGGATCGGCATTAATTAACAAAGTTTTGACTTGCAGCTCAACAGATTGCTGGCGGGTGTTGTACGTCAGATTTCCATATTTGTGCGGAGAGCCTTCCCGAGGATTGCTGGGAGGATGAGCATCCAGGGGGCCGGAACGTTTTGTTGAGTTGTAAGAAGGGAGAGGATCCGATAATGATTGTAGAGTGCCCAGCTGATTGCCGATCGGTAGAGGGACAGAACTCCTTCTGTGCCTATCAACGACGCCGACAGACAGGCACTACGACGACTGCAAGGGCTACGACATCATTTACGAAAATCTTGCGTAGTACTGCGAACAAAACACCAGGTAAAATACCATGCAAATTATATAACTGCACGTTTGGACAATTCGTAGTCGAACAGAATCACAGTAGCAGTGGAGTGACGACGGGGGAAGGGAAATTGTTAAGGCCCGTCTATAGTGTGGAAGAAATGCTTTCTTGAGAGAAAAACTCATCCAGCGTAATATCTCACGACTATTAACAAGTCGCCCAAATTTGAGAATCTCACCGATTATAAGCGGGCGTGCGATCGCGCGTAAGGTCTCAAATGAGATCGCGTAAGGAATGTTTTTCAAATCGCTCGCCGAGCGATTTTGAAGCTTCTCACGACTGAATTTCTGTACACAATCATTGCTTCCAAATTCTATATTTGTCAGTTTTCCCACCAATTTTCTAATGCGTAATTAAAAATCTACTTTCTGGACGCTCTTTACTTTGTTTTGTTCATCCGCAATAAATCGGGACGAGTTGGATTTGGCCCTTGGGAAAGATAAACAGGAGACTCCCAGACGCATTAGATTTTTGCGGTTTTAACAACGGGACTCAAACTAAAATTTGCTTGATGAATTAAAACATTTTCGGGTGAAATTCAGTTGGAATTTTCGTGGGAAAAAAACCCGGAAAAAGTAGTTAAATTATATATTTCGCTGAAATTCAGCCCGTACGGCTTATACTATGTTGCTTAATTTCTTGCAAAACAATGAGAATACAAGCGTGAAACCTAGAATGAGACACAATACGCGAAAGAAGCGGTGTATTCGCGTATTCATCTCACGTTTCATCCATCCTGACTAAATCCGGGACTTTATTTGCTACAGAATATCGGAACGATACCGAGATTTGTTTGAATAGCTAAAACATAATCTGTTTGGGGAGGATGGTTTTCAGCTAATTTCACTTGCTAAAAGTCTTACAACGTGCCTAATCATTGAAAAAAATTTTAGGAAAGATCAATGCTCACATGGAAAGACTTGATAATGAAAAAAAGTGCGAGGTAGGGAAATAACGGTTCTAAATTTGTCTCAAGAACATTGCCGAACCAAGTAAATGACTAAAATGGTATGCAGAAAAAAGAAAACTCCAGAAAAGCTTTCTGGTGCGCAGGGGGGGGGATGGAAGCGAATGCCCCTTAACGTTTAACACTCCCAATCACAATTGTGATTTGGGAGTATTAAATTTTAAAATCTAGTACCTCAGGGGTCTCCAATGATGAAGACTATCCACTATTCGAGCTTTACTAAATACTACTTTTTAATTACTTACATATTACTTACTTACTACTTACTACGAATACTTACTATTATTCATAGAATATTAAATAAATCTATTTCTTTCAGCTCTGGTGATGGACAACTATGGACAGATAAGTGGGGAAATGATGACAACGGATCTCATTCGGGCACTCGGTTTACCAAACCGCGTATCTGACATTTTGGTTGACAACAATTATCGCAACGTAGATGATATTCGACTACTGACAAAGAAACAGCTCATGACGGAACCCATTTCACTAACAGAGCGTGACTCGTCCCTCTTGGCGCAACGGTTGAACTTGAACTTCCAAAACTAATGCCTAACGATGAAAATACCGACAGAGAAAACTACAACGTACGGATGATAAAAAAGCAGAACACACCGAGAATGGAAAAGATTATGCGTGCATAATATGGTTAAACTAGGGAGGACCATCGGCCACGCCCAGTCCAGTTTTCCAATCCTTCTTTCGTCGATCACTCATTGGCCACGCCCTCACGTTTCGCGCCCATCGCAGCGTCTGGATTTTATCCATCATCGTCAAATTTAGTGTACTGTACTGCCACGATTTTAAGGGTGGGTTAAGCCCCGCCTCCGTCACACACGCCTGTGTGCTGAGTGAGCACACACACTCACACACACACAGTTGTGCACACCCGGTGTAAAAAACCCACCCTTATAATCGTGGCAGTACAGTACTTGATATGCATATCAGAAAAGTTGTCAGTCGAATTTTCAGCAATTTTACCCTCCCACCCGCACCTGAAATAAATCATGAGATGTATTTCGTTACTTTTCACTGATTTTTTTCTACTTCTTGTGTTATGTTTCTCAGTCTTAAACGTTAATGTGCTAATAAGCTGGCTAATAAGCCGCATACGCGCCGTGCCCCTTGTATGAAGTGGGAGAGATAATTCCGGTATTCTACGTCATAAGGAAAATAAAACTTCTTGACCACTGCTTGCATGCACATGGCACTTTTTAAAACGGAACATCACTTATTGCAATAATCCGTATCCGTGATCCTGCTATCATTTTTCCCCGTTCCTGCTACTCGTTTGTGCAACAAAGTGTGCATCATTACAAACATGTGAAAATAGCTACTAGAAATTACTAATACTTTAGTAGTCGATGGACTCACGCCTGTCGTGTCTTTCTTGAAGTCAAATTCTGATACTCAAAATTTCAATGGACATTGACGAAACCGTTTCCAATGCTATTCATTATATCGGGCTGGCCAATAACAAGATCAAAAACAATCTGTTTTCTTCGTAAAAGTTCAGAATGTGTACCACAAAATATACATGTAGAATGTTGTACAAAACAAAATACCAAAGCGACCCCGCACGTCTTATCAATCAATCACAGCTTCCCCAGAAAAGGTCTGATCAAACTCCCATGAAGAGAAGAGCTGCCGCCAAAAGGGTCCCAGTAGCCAGCGCTGCCTGTTTTCCGGCTCCGTTGCACTTGTTGGAGCTGCAATAGCAGCTGGCCGGACCGTCGCCTGCGTTGGCGGGATCACATCCGTCCGTCTTCCTATCGCCGCAGCCACGTCTTACGAGCACTAGAGTAAAAATGTCAAAATAAAAGCATCTTCAAATTATCATGATAGAGAAATACGAAACGGCATTTCTTGGCATTTCTTCATTTGTATTTCATATATAACCATATCGAACTTAGAGATCGTCGCCGAGTGACTTCTTGGGCGCGGACGCCAAAAAATCTCCAATTTTACGCCATTTTACGCGGCACGAAATCACTCGGGAGTTCAAATCCTGAATTCCGCGTGGAACGACATGGAACCTTTCAATTTAGCGGCGCGGCGCAAAATATTTCCGTGCATCCGTTTTTAATTCTTTATAAAGCTATAAATCTATAAATTTTAATGGAAATAAGTATAACTCAAAAGGCGTAATTGTTTTCTAAATAGTAATTTCTTTTAAAACCAGAGTGCATTACTAAAAAAAGCAGTAAAAAGTGACCATATCTACAGATGCAGTCTGGTCTGAAAACTTGCTATCTAAATTATTTTAAAACATTTTTATTATTTCCTGTATCTATCAGGATTTCAAAACTCTAATGAAACTACTGTAGCTCTGCATTGAATCAACGCGAAATACAATGGTATGAACCGGGCGGAGATCTCTGGCTCTTTTCAGAACGAGAGGTGGAGATATCCTAAATAGACTAGGTAGATCCTACTGCTGGATAGTGCATACTATTTGTCGTCTGACGCTTCGTACAGTAGTTCTTGAGAAATCGTAGAACTTGGACTACTACATTGGACTTTCGACAGATTTGTTCAGTTTGTTAAAAAAATATCCACTTATTTTGGTGCTGAAAAAAATTGTTAAAAGAGCCGTTTTTAAGATAAGAACTGTGTTTGACTCGGCAATTGAAGTCACTCTCCCGTGTTCCCAGACACATCGAGCTTACACTTAATTGATTACGTACTTGCATCTCCAACGCCGCTTTTGGTCTTGTAGCACGACTGTCCCTCAGCGCAGGTCGTCACTTTGACGGCATCCTTGGTAAAGGGGTCGAAGCAGTTGTTCTTGGAGATGAAGTTTCCAGAGCAGTCGTAGCAGTCAAGAGCATCAACTATAATTAGATCACCAAAATAAAAACTATTAACCACAACTCCACAAGAGGTGCACCTTAACTGACCATCAAAGCACTTACCTCCACCTGCAGCAATTACCACGACGACGAGTGTTGCTAGAATTAGCGCATTCATTTTCCACAGAGCGCAGGAAATTCAGTTAAGCATTAATCACACTAGTTCTATGAATAAAGATTCCAGATGATCGTATACGGGGATATATATCGTATATCGTATATAGCGTTCTTCGAGGATGCAAGCAATGAGGAAATCAACAACTAGACTGTAGCAGCATAAATAGCGCGTTAGCAATTTCCCAATGGAAGGACTTAAAGATGACGGGCGTTGTGATATCACGTTAGTCAGTATACTCAGTCAGTCAGTCAGGGGGGGGGGAGGGCGGCAGCAATCTGTTGTTGTGTTGGGCCTTTTATGATGCGCGATACAGCACTGGCAACTGCGCATTGCGCCTGGGGAATTTCCGGCGCTGAGGCATCATGTGTACTTTGCTTGTGTGTGATTTGTTTCGGTCAGAAAGGCAAGCCAAGAACGACTCAAAATGTAGTCCAACACATCGCCAATAACAACTTTAAAAATGTTTTCAAAATTTGATCGCACGCTGGGATTCGAGATATTCCGTGTTCAAGAGTTATCTGAAACAGAACGCGATTACCGTTGTGCAGTTTTTATTATGCGCAATGCACTCTGGGAAGTTACCCGTGGGGGCTGGAACCTGAACCGTTTTTATTGTAGGAGAGTACGACGTAATATTTCCTTCTGCCTGACATGCGAAGGCAGTACTTAAATCTCTGGCAGCTTGTCTTCCATCCTTTTCTTTGCCTAATGTATTAATTCCTTGTCTGTTTGTGGGCATTATTTTTACATTGCCTGTCCCAATGTGAGTTCCTGTCTACCTTGTATGACCGTATGCTTCTTATGGTGAAGCCATATACTTACCATATACTTGCTAGTATATTGTCAGACAAGGTAGACAGGAAGTTAGGTTGAGACAGGCAATGTAAAAAATGCCCTCAAACAGACAATGAATAATACCAAGTTAGGCCAAGAAAAGGATGGAAGACAAGCTCCCAGAGATTTAAGTGTAAGATACGTTTGTCCCTTGAAATATTCAGGCAATAATTAGGGTTTTCGTCTTGTCGTGTAGATTTGATCTTGATTTCCGGTTGCTTCTTTTCCGTTGCTTGGCATAATCATTTAATTGATTGCATTGCGAAACGGGACTTCCTGGAGCTGTCGACCGTCTCCCCAATTTATTTGTCTTTTAGAGCATATGTCTTGTCGTGTTTTTTCTGACGGCAATGTAATAAGTCTGTCTGCCCGGCTGTATGACTTCGGTGCTCCTAAACGAGCCAGCTCATTAATAGCAAACTAAATTAACATCTTTAGTGGGTTTTAATTTAACTGATAAACTATGCTAAAATTAACTTAAAAAGTTTATTGACGGACTTGTAGCTTTAGACTTTTTAGTTTTTCAAGGAACATGAACTAATGGGGCTTGATCACTTCAGCTTCAAGTGAGGAAGCTAAAATAAGCTTACTAATTTTGACTGACAATTGTAAAACTTAACTGAAGGTGTTTCGTTGCTAAAATAAACTAAAATTAAGAACCCTTAGTTACACAATGTTTATGTGCTGAAAATCTATCGAGTTCACCAACCTTTCCGATCCATAATCTTCTCGGAATGACTGTGCAGACTGTATTCTGCCAGGAAAACCGAAGCGTCATAAAACTCAGATCCGTATCCATTCTCTTGGCCACGGTTTTTTCCGGATGGAGTATAGAACACAGTTGCCTGATTTTACCGTGCATGTGAATAACAAAGCCCCACCGACACGCGTTTCCACAAAGCTGTTTTCTTTTGTTACGAAGAGCGGCCTCAGCGTTCCTACTATTCACCGTACAACGTAGCGCACTCCAATGCACGCGATTTCTTACGTAAAAAGACCACACAATGCAACAATGCAGCACAAATAACTCCTTTAGTAGCAGACTTTCTTCAAGTTCAAGGTGCCCTCCAACAATTGCCTCCGCTTCCATCCCCAAACACAACATCAAAAAGGCAGAAGAACTTGCCAACTTCCAACCTTTTTTGTTTAATCAATGACACAAGGAGACCAAGCACATGAAGGTCGAACTAACTGAAGGTCGAACTAATTCTGAAGGTCTTTCCGCTTCTCTTGAGCACATTTATTTCGCGCCCAAAAACTCTTTTTATGACATTTTTTATCTTTTTTCGAGTTCTGAGTTTTCTGTTTTTAAAAATGCACAAGCCGGTTATCTTCTGTATCTCCGTAGTCTTCCTGACACTAATCAGCCAGCAATGTCAATCCCATTCCATAGTGAAGCGACAATCGTCCTTGGCACCCAGCTTGCCCCTTTCCTCATACACTTTCACCACCTCACAATGCTACTCAGGTACTTTGCACTTCACATTGTTTTCATTTCAGAAATATATAAATAATTTCCGATTCCCCGAATAATTTAAATTACAACAGAAATAAAAATGTCTATTTCAGGGTTTAATATAGCAAATTGAATAAAATATTCGCATTTGTAATAAGTAAGTTTTTACTCAGTAAAAAAAAAATATCGTGTTAACTGTGTATGTGTTTGTGTGATTTTAAATGAATTGGCTTTTGTGGAATATCACAACAATTTAAACAACACAGCAATCTTATTAAACTATTTCCGTACTTTCTTCTTACCAAAAGATTCTCAAATTTCTATGCACCATAAATGATTACAAATTCCCAAATTAGTTCAGATAAATTAAAAAAGAAATGAAAACCCTTTCAGAGCTCAACAGATTTAAGCGATTTAAACAAATAGGCACACATGAAATAAAATGGTATGCGAATATATTGTAGATCTGTATCACTGCGTTTTTATAAGAAAATGCTCACCCCGCTCCGAAAATGTGAAACAAAAATAAAACAACATTATGCGCAGGGGCAATCATCGGGATCATAACCGCGACGAGCCCTGGCGGACAGGTCACGTACTCCGCGGACATTGGGAGTGGAAACCCTTACAGCATCTGTGTCAGCCCATTTTCCGGTCAGATCACACTTCTGTCAGGGGCCAGCGGGACATTTCAATTCAGTTTTCGAGCGGCCAACACATACGGGGCAATGGTGGTCCCGGTGACGGTCGTGTGCAGTGGCACCAACACTGTCACCACGAATAACAATATTTACAACTACGGAGGCTGCAATACAACACCGTATAACAATGGCTACTCGAGTGCTTTCGGAGGGATCGCACCGCCCAACACTCCCTACGCGTATAATCCGTATAACACGGGGATCAGCAGTTTCGGGTACAACCCCTACAATACCGGGACGTATCCGTATAACACCGGGACATACCCTTACAATACTGGCACTTTTCCATACTTTAATGGATAATCACTGTAAAATACGTTTTAGCATGAAGTAAAAACACTATCCCTGAACCGGTAGCCAATCGATACCTTTTTGTAAGAATAAACAAGCTGCAGCTACATGTGAGTGTCTGAATAAAATACTCATCAAGGGTCCTACACCGATAATAGTTCGAAGGACCTATTGGCACACGGCACTACAGCAGAGATGCGAACATTTAATCAAGAGAAGACATGGTGACTCTGCAAGGTGATGAAAGTTCCTTAATTGACGCATCGTAGGTTGGTGTGAGCTGTTTGAAGGCTCAAAACAGGTGAGGAACATCGTGCACTGGTTCTTCTCTTCGATCAAGGCTTCACCGACGTGACTGAGCTTTGTTGCGATTACTCGGATATAATCAAGCTAATATTGCACAAATGTGCATCTGAATATTTAATTACACGAAAAACTCCTCAATAGAAGCGTCGTGGCGTGGAGTGAGTCTTATAATGGCTCAAAATAAGTTATGGTCCTTATCCACTTGTCCAATTGTTTGATGACGTCATCACCAACGTGGTTGAGCGTTGTAATGATTACTTCCATCTAGTCAACGCACCACAGCTTTAAAGATGACTAGAATGTGCAACAAGATTAAAAACGACTTGTGATTTGTCAGATGATTTGAAAAGCAACAGGTGACTCGGTCCCTGATGCAAATTGCAAGCTTTCGTCCCATTGGCGCCAACACCTTCATTTCTTTTCGACGCCATCAACGAGTTCCTGATGGAAAAGGTACTTATGTCGAAGCTCATTACAAACTTCAATCAAATGGAGATGAAATGGAAGATGGGATTCTGAGCCTAGAAATCAGATGGTTAGGGCATCATCCACATATTACGTAATAAAAAATCCGTGAAATTTTACTAGTCCACCCCTGTCATCAACTGTAATCAATAAAACGACCACCCTCATAACATAATCAATGACCCGACCACCTTCCATATCTATTTTTTTTCTTTCAAATGGACGCTCAAATGTTTTTTTCAGTGTTGGTGACCTACCCTCTGCCCTAGGTAATCAGTAGTAATCACCTCACGAAAGGACCCTCATGTTTGTCATCAAAAGTAATCACAAGTCCAGACTTCCCTCCCTTGATTATGTAATATGTGGATGATGCCTAGTTGGTTGCTCGAAGGGTTAGCACGTTCGCAACTCCGCCCCTTTCTCTAAACAAGGCATCTACCGCTGGTAGTTCGTTGTTCGTGGAGTAGCATCGCTCGATAAACTACCCTAGTACCATTCTCATGAGTTGGCAGTGCTCTTAATTCCGTTCTTAAATCTGACAAAGCTCATGGTCTTTTCTTTGAGTTGCATCAAAAGACACACATGCGAAATCAATGACAAAGCCGTTGCAGAACACAACGCCCGAAACGAATGAGCCTCCCACACGAACTGCGCACAAACACGACACAAGAAAAATATTATTCCAAGTGCATCCATGGCCTTGAAGATGTCCAAGGTGCCACTTTTCAGCGTGATAAAAAATAGTTCTTAAATGAAAATGTGTGTATTGTCGCCATCAGAGCTTCCTCGCATATTTTAGACACGAAAATAAAAACATAATCCCACGTTTTCAGGGTTTAATCTCTTGTCGTGTATGCCAAAAGGTTGTGTGTATTTTCGTATCTTTTTCGAACCTTTTATTTAGCCATGGATATTAATTTTAATTTAATAATTAGTTACCTTTTTTATTCCTGGTCCATGAAACTAATTTGCTGCTCAACATTAGCGGAAATTCAACCATTTTATCACCGACTAATTAAGCGCCAAACATTTCCCATCACAGCGACATCACAGCTTCCCGTTTTCTCCCAAACTGCCTACACCCTCTATTCGCAATGCCAGTCCGGGTCGCAAGCCGGGACAGTCACCGCCACCAACCTGAACGGCGGTACCACCACCTACTCTATCGACCCCGGAACGGGTAGTCCGTATAACGTGCAAATCAATCCAACCACCGGTCAAGTCACCATCATCAACACCCCACAGGGCGGCTTCATGTTCAGCGTGAAGGCGACCAACAATTTCGGCAGCACTGCCGTGCCTGTTACTGTCTTCTGCAACGGTTACAGCTCATGTGGCTCCACGTACCCTTACTCGACGGGCATTCAGCAGACGTATCCGTATTATAATACCGGCACGTCGTACTGTAACAACGTCGGGATATACCCTTACACTTCAGGATCCACCTACCCCTATAATACAGGCAGCATCTATCCTTATAATACAGGCAGCATCTACCCTTATAACACAGGCTCTACGTATCCTTATAATACAGGCTCTACGTACCCTTATAACACAGGTAGGAGTGAGTGGCTGGTATAATCTAAATTGGGGCATTGTTCAAGTGCCGGATTCGAAATCACTTAGAAATATATTTTTCCTTTAGACCTGATGGACTGATGAAAATAAAAATTTATTTCGCCCGTAAAGTCGGGCAAAGTTTTTGTTTATGATATTTCAAAATTTGGAAAGCACTGGAAGATTCCATTTTCCTTCATTTTCCCTGTAAAAAAATAATGAACTATAGCAAATTTAATTAATAAATTTAATTTTTTGACACCGCCCCATTTAAAATTTAATTTGGAGTCAATTGGCGTCAGCCAACAAAAGTCTGAGGTCAGTGGGCGGAGTTATAGACCAAAACTGGACATCCTTGCTGAAATTGCCGGCCCTTTTTGAAAGACACTCAGATCTCCGCCGCCGGATTTCCAAATGATATGTCAATAATGCCAGTCGACTTGAAATTGAACTTGGTATGGAAGATAATTGTTTTTAAATCAGTTCTAAAAACCGTCATTTTACGGTGAAGAAAAATGGAATCTTCCTGTGTTTTTTCCACTTCAAAATATCATTAGAAAAAAACCTTGTCTGACTTCACCGACGAAATACATTTCTGCATTCTTCACAAACGTATGACTAAATAAAATGAACAACTTGAAGTGATTATGAACTCGGCATTAAAATAATGCCCTAAGGAAATACGGTAAATGTTTTAACTAGACAATGAATCTTGTAAATTGAGGTCATTCACTTTTAGTTAGGCTAAACAAGACTTTAGATTAATTCAACAATTAAGTTTTATAAATGCGAAGAAACGGATGAGTTGAGGAACTGATTTAAATTCATCGCAAATTTATGAAAGGATGAATTGAGTTGAATTTCGGGATTCGCGCTGTCTGTGCTTGGAAACGAATTTCATTTATTTTAATAATGATATATTACTAGTTGACTGTTTTTACTATGTGCTGCGTCGATTTTTAATTTTAAAAAGGAAAAATAACCGTAGCTCGCTTGTCAGTATCCCTTCGTCTTCTCTTTCCGGATTATTTATCCTAAAGTAATAATTTAGTTGCAAGATAACAGACCATAAAAAATGTCATCTTATTTTTAAAAATGAAGTTCTGAAACTGCAATAAATGTCAGTAGATGTTATTGTGAAAGAAAGGGAACATTTTACCCCTTGAACAGGCTCGGCATACCCATACAACACAGGATCGGTCTACCCCTACACCAGCAATACTGGCATCTACGGCTCAACCGGACTCACCCAGGCATCGGCCTTCACACAGTCGACCTACCAATTCACACAATCCGGCTGCTCCAACTACATCGGCTCGGTGACTGCAACGGGCAACTCGGTCTACTCAATCGGGACCGGGAGCAACAACTTCACCATCGACGCGGGAGGAGCCATACGCGCGGCTGTCGGCCTCACACCGGGAACGTATCAGTTGACGGTCCTCTCGACCGGCATCAGTGGGACACAGTCTACGGCGCAGGTGTCGGTGACGATTGTCTGCACGACAACTGGAAGTGGAACTAGTTTCGGCTGATCGGAAGAAGCAATTAATATGTGACGATAAACTTTTCAGCAAACTCATACGCCATACTAAGGGCGTAACGAACGTTTCAAGAGCGGGAGGGGGGAGGGGTGATATGCTTACTTGTTCTAGTATTAGTAGTCTGTTCTGATGTCGTTTGCCATCAATCAATAAAATGTATCAAAACAGTTTTGATGAACGAGTTTGAACAAATGATCAGCCGGAGCTGTCAAGGATATGCGATCAGTGAATTTGGGAAATTCACTGATCGCATTTGATTGAGCTTTAAGGCAACCAGGCTGTAAATAATCGAAAAATTTGAATAAACCAATCACAGGCCTTGGTTTTAACGCGCACGGCTCAACATTTCGGTTGTTCGCTGATACCTTTATTTTACGCTTTTTTTTGCAGACCTACTTTACGCACTTTATTGACGACTGCAAAGTCGCTAATCAGTGGTCATCGTAATGAACTTTCCATCGTGTGTGTGTGTGCGTTCATGATGGACCTCTCAAGGTCGCCGTTCCTAGTCTTGCCGAAGAGTTTTGGATATCGTTGAAGATTGCTTGCGGATCATCACCCCTGCAGAAGACCTTGCCCAGTAAACTCAAGGCTGACATCGTCATTTACCCTGAGATCATCTTCTGCTAATCACGG
>LRSR01003279.1:0-11921 GCA_001579985.1 Hypsibius dujardini
CGATTTGATGGTTGCGCGCTTCCCCGTAGGATCAATGGTGTGGAGGGGCGTCTACGTGACTTGTGTGGGGATTGTGTGTGGTGAAGGTTGATTGATGTGTTCCTGAGGTGGCTTCCGTACTAATGATTGGCTCCTGACTGCTGGTCGTGAGACCGTATAGTTCGTCACACGATGATAGTAGTAATAATAATGATAAGCGATCCAGAACCCAAAGGGTGATTTGTGAAATGTTACGGATAATGAAAGGAGGTACAAGGTCGCGGTTCTCCAAACAACAGGGAGATCCCGACAGGAAAGAGGTCTAAGACACCGAAGTAAACGTGAGCTAAAGCTAGACTAGGGGGAATAAATGAGAGAATGTATCCGAAAAATTGACAAGTGATGATAAGCGACCCTCTTCTTGACCCCCTCCCAAATCCAGTAAAAAGAATACAATGAAAACAGGTGGTCCGAGTTCGGAGCAATTCTCTCCGAACAACGGCCAAAAAGATTAACAGAGTTAAAGCCATTCTGGCAGTGGGCGGTAGCAGACACGCCGATTGGCCAAAGCTTTCCTCAACAGAGAGAAATAAGGGATGAAGGCGGGCGCGCGCGCCGGTCGACCAATCCGAGACCGATGCTACCTTGGTGGGCGTGGCTTCTTGCCCGTTGCCTTGCTGTCTTCAGTATGCCGACCCAGCCGCTGGGGCCTTTACTGTGACGTCACACCTTTGGACGTGAATTACACATGGGCCGCCTGGACTTGTGCTCCAGTGACGATACCGATGTGTGTGTGGTGTTGCTGTATGACGACAGCGTCAACCCGCGTACCGTCATATGTGGTGGAGAGAGGGGGCGACGCGTCCTCGCTAGCAAATGAATCCTGGACATTATACACCGAAGAAACGAAGCATATGAACATCCCCGGACTGCAAACAGAAAACAGAGCAAGCAAATCCGGTTATCACAGCATTCGAGTCCCGGCTGCACAAGCCCGACTGATACGGCGTAATCGGGTCCGACGTGAAACGCGGGTACCCTTGGACGTGATGGGGGGTCCTTCGCTGCTGCGACTCAGCCGGACCAATGGGTTTGTTGCGGTGAGCGCGCTGTGATTCGAGCCCCTGCTGAACGCAGGCGGCCCGAGTTAGATGAGCGAAACAAGTGTCGGGCCACGAGTCCGAGTGCGAAAATCCGAATCCTGTTTTTTTTTTTTTTTTTTTTTTTTTTTTTTTTTTTTTTTTTACTGATTGAATGGCAAATCTCGGGGCAGGAAAAAGATACGGTCACCCAAACAAAACAAAGTAGCAAGACCCAATAAAGCAAAGAATTGAACACGGATGCCGCATACTGAACACAACAAGGGTTCCGAACAGGTTTGATTAAAGCCCAATGATGACAAGAGATAATTTCGACGAGATTGCGCATTATACCGGAAAGAGGGAAATGACACGGGGTGACTCTAACGTGGGGAGGAGAGCTAAAGGTTCGAAGACTTCGACGTGCCCGGAAGTCCTCCATGTCGGATACGTACGTGAAGATAGAGGTAGGTGAATCCACCGCGAATCCACCGACAAAGAGAGCCCAATGAGAAAAAGAGAGGGACATAGAGCGGAAGCAAAGTGAGCTCCAGGTGTGGCCATCATAGGCCGGCTTCGCGGATGTCTTCCTCGGTGACCTGGAGTTGGAGATCGTCTTCCGTCGATGCTTCCTCAGCCTGGTCTTCTTGCTGATCATCGGTCGGCTCATCCGAGGCTGTTGGTTGGTCGTCTGGGGCCGGCGGTTGGTCGTCCGGCACTCCGTCGTCATCATCCTCCATTTGAATGACTTCTGGTTCCGGACGACGACGAGACGTGATGCGGTTCCGGGCGTCCGTGGCCAGATCTGGTGACGAAGCTCGGATAGTTATTTTGGTTTCACGTTTGCGTTTCTTGACAACCCAACGTGGTTCTAGCGCCGGTGTCGGTAGTGCCGCCGGGATCGGTCGGACGACCATACGCGGTCCCAGCCGTGATTGGATCGACGGTCGGCTGGCCTGAATTCCGGTGACGAAGATGAACGGACGTCGTGGAAATCCCAGCAGATGCGCTCGCTCCGTCCAGTTATAGCAAGCCGACAGCGACGCGAGGTTCTCTGGTGGTGTGACCTTGGCCATTTGTGATGCCTCCCGGGAGACCGCGTCCATCCTTGGAGTCCACCGGACTTGGTTGTAGGGAATCTCCGGCAGGACCCGACGGATCAGGTATGACTCCGCCTCGGCCGACGGAACCCGGTCCACCACTCGACTTACAACCACAAATACACCGTTATCATGAACTGTAATGACCAATTCACCTGTTCGAAAGTGGGCCGCCCCATTTGTGATGGCGCCCTGCCGTTCCTGTAGATAGGTGAGGACCGGCATGAGTCGAGTCTCCGGGACGTCCTTCGTGATGCTCAGGGACGTCGCTTCGACGACATGATACTCCGGGACGTCCGTTCGCTTGGAAGACCGCTCAATGATGACCATTTTCATGCCGTTCGGGAGACTCCACCGGCCGTCCTCCTTGGTGTCGTCGAAGAAGACCATGACGTCACCCACTTGGTATCTGTGGGTGAAGTGGCTCTCGGCGTTTCTCCGTTGAATGAGGGAGTTGACCGCCGCGAGATGAATCGGTTCCAGCTTGACGACCTTCGCGGGTTGTCCGGGGATAGTGGCGTTGGCCGTGACGAGAGAGACGGCCGAGGCCAACCTGTCCGTGCGTGGGGCTGCGTTGTTTGACGCCACCACCGCGTCCATCGTTTTTGTTGGCCTTTGTTGCGTTGTCGCCTGCCGTGTTGGTGTCCGCGTTCCGCGGGACAAGGGTGCGGATCTGCTGATCAAGGGTGTTCCGAATCTCTTCCCACTGGCGTTCGCGCTCGGCTGTGACTTCTTCGGCCTTAGTCAGGTCGTTCTGGAGTTTCGCGATGGTTTTATCCTGTTCCGTCATCAAGTCACGTGCCCGGCCATCGTCCTTGACGCGTTGAGCCAGCCGGTTTTGCAGCTCCTCACATGCCGTCGTTTGAGTGCTCAGCTGCTGGGACAGCCGTGTCTTATCCACCGTCAGCATAACCACCTCCCGTCGACACGCGGTGAGCTCGTCGGCGAGTCCCGGGGTTGGCTGAGGGATGCCCGGAGGGGCCAGACCGGCCGTAAGTCGATTTTCGTAATCCGCAATCTTGCGTTGTGCGACGGTCAAGTTGAAACGCAGCTTCTGGTTTTCCTGGTCTGCAAGCAGGGATTTGCTTTGCGCCGCTGCCGCCATGTCCCGCAGTCGATCCAGCTCTTGCTACCAGAACTGATCGGGATTTTCCCCCATCCTGTAAAATAATAAAACTTTTGAAGTCCCGTGTGTCCGGAAAGTGGGCTCCTGTTGTGGCTCGCCGATGTCGACAGTCAATCAATCAATCAAGCGAGGAACTTTTGAAGAGAGTTCCGCCATGTTTTCCGACCGTACATGGCGGGTCTACAAACACGTTTCCGCCATCCTCACCTGGCGGTTTGGAGTTGCTGGTGATACTGGCAGACTCGATCCGTTTGTTTGGGGAGCGTGGGAGGACGAGGGCGACGGGGACGACAAAAAAATGAGAAGTGCAAATCCTCCCGGGCTCCAGGAATGGGCCCAAAACGGGGATCCCTAAGTGCGGGGAGAGGAGACGGGTAAAAAACGTTTCTTCTCTGATGGTAATGGATGGTAGTGGATGGTGGTGGGTGGTGGTCGAGGATGATGCTAAAAATGGCCGAAAACTCGAGGCAAGAGGGGGAAAAAGAAGAACCAGGAAGGGAAAAAACCAACGCACTGACGCTGTTCGTTTTCCCGTTTGCGCCTGTTGCTTTTCACTGCACAGGTTAGAGGGAACCGTGCGTGCTAAATGCAGGAACGGCGGTTCGTTTTGAAATGAACCAATCACTGCAGCCAACACCGTGGCTGTGAACGGGGTTTGCACTCCGCGAGATGGCGCTGGATGCGCCTTGGTGCCATTTGTTGAAATCGACTTTGTCCATGTCGGCGACCGGTCCCGTCAGTTGTTAACGTAACGGCCAGCCGCCATCTTCTGTGTCTGTTCCGGGTAAACGGATCCGTCCCGTTTTGTTGCATGCTATCCATCTGATACTTTATTTCCGCTTTGGCGCCATACAGCCCTGACACTAGCTTGTGCCGGACTGCCTACTAAAACTATGAAATTTGCCAGCCGGGGCGTCCGGTCCCGCTGGGTGTGGCGCGCCTGGTGTTTTTTTTTTGTTTTTGTTTTTTTTTTTGAATGACTTTTTCATCCCTCGACGATGTTTTCCATGTTGTTCGAGTGCATCCGTGTCGAAACCGCATGATCCATGATTTTGACTTTCTTGCCCGATTGGGCTCATTTGGGGCTGTTATCCTCCGTGGCTTGCTCGGACTTAAGAAATCCTTCCACAAAACTTAATCGCGGGCCGGGGCACGTATCGTCCTGCCGAAGCTGGATTTTCTGGTGCCGAGTCCGGTCGTGGCCGGTTTTGTCGGATTCGTGTCCGGCTGGGGTGGCTTTGGATCCGGCTGGAGCGCTTTCGCGTCCAACTGGGGCTTGGCCACCGCTGCCGGGCTGGTCGGACTTTGTCGTTTTTTCTTCCTTTCCGTCACATCTGTGTAGTCATGCTTGCGGATAGCTTTTTGATCCTTTATGGAGATTTTCCGCATTCCCTCCTTGAAGGCTTTCATATCCTCTGTCGCGATGAGATCGTTTGGCAACAAATGTTCTTTCGGACCTCCCGGCTCGTAATCATCGTGGAGATGGTATCCGTCTTCGAACGCGGGTTTGTCCACCGGATGATCTTTCCCGAAACCCTCAATGGCCGGGATAGCGTTATCGCGTGCTGAAAATGGTTTCATCCGTTCGATGGACACTGTCCGGCCGTCGCCATCGGAATCAATCCGTTGGATCTTGTATGCACCAGGGAACGTGGCCGCCTGGATCCGGAACGGACCCAGATGGTTGGCCTTGAGTGCACCTCGAGATCCGACTGTTCGCTTGCCCATGTCGTCAATCATCACCCAGTCTCCCTTCCGGTATGTTGGCGCTCGACGGGTTCGGTCGATTTGATCTTGATGTTTTTTGTGAAGGGCGTCCACGCCTTGGGTAGCCTCGTCCGTGAGGACCGCCACTCTCCGAGTGATGTTCTGGATCAAGGCGTCTCGATCGGTGTATTTTTCGAGTTCCGGGCCAAGATATTTCATGTCAATCGGATGTCGGGGCTCGCGTCCAAACCACATCAAGTGTGGCGGATGACCAGTTGTTGCATGGGACGCGCTGTTGTAAGCGAATGCTGTTGGTGCGACGAACTGCGCCCAGTCCCGGCGACTTTTTTCCACTTGTTTCGCGAGCGCCGATTTCATGATACCCATCCGACGTTCCGCGTTGGCATTGGCCTTCGGATGATACGCAGTCGTGGTGACATGCTTAATTCCGGTGATCTTCAGCAGGTGTCGCATGACATGTCCAACGAAATGACTACCTTGATCGGAGATGAGGATTTTCGGTGCTCCGGGCCCGCAGACGACATCCTCGTAGAAAAACTTTGCCGCCGTCTCGGCCGAGCAGTCATGGGTGGCCCGGCAAATCACGTACTTGGACGTGATGTCGCTGTACAGGATGATGTAATTGTCGCCCTGGTACGACTCTTCGATGGGTCCCATGAAATCGATGGCTCCTATCTCACCGATTCCACCGATCTCCGTCTGTCCATGGAATCCTTGGGGTGCGGCCCGGGATCCCTTTCCGTAAACCTGACACGCCTCGCAAGACCTGACGTACGCGGTGATACTTGATGTCATTTTCGGCCAAAAGAACAGATGGTTTAGCCGCTTCCAGACTTTGGTCACTCCGAAATGACCGGACAACGGATGATCGTGTGCCTCTTTGATGATCCCGAGTCTGAGTCCCACGGGTACGTACAACCGGTGTACTACCACGGGACCACGTTGTTCGACTCGATACAATAGGCCGTTTCGGACTGCATAATGTCTGGCTTGAACTTGCTCGTTTCGCGTAGGAGCACGTCCCCTAAGCTGAGCGACTTCCACCAATCGTCTTGCGACCTTGTCCTTCTTCTGGGCCGTTATAAAGTCGGTGGTTCGGATGCTGTTTTGTTCCGTCCATTCGTCGATGTTGATCCGTTCTTCTTCGTCCTTGTCGACGAGCTCGTTTACGTCAAGTCCGGTCGCTTCCGCGACTGCTCGTTGGACGTCCGAAGGTCGTTGAGCTGACTCAGCAATTTCTGCCGAGAACACCTCGAACTCCTCCACGAGGTCGAGCTCCTGCTGTGGCTTTGCCATACGGGACTCGAAAACGGGTTCGGCCGGACCCGACTCGGACGTTTCGTGTTCGTGACAGAAGTGTTGTTTCATAGTGGATCTCCATTTCCGGACGTTCTCCCGTTCGTCCGAAGTCCAGATTCCGACTATGGGTTGGACTTCCAGCCGGACTCGGGCTAGATCACCGTCGGACGTCGTCCTGGTCACGCTGCCAAGGGCTTCCATCCGAAAGACAGAGTAATCGATCTCGTCCTGCTCTGCCTCTGTTGGAGCCGGGTCGACCGGAGCACGACTGAGCGCGTCCGCGTCACCCATTTTCTTTCCGGGTTGGTAGATGACCTCGAAGTCGTAGTCCGCCAGCGGGCCCTCCATCCAGTTGTTGATCCGGGTCGAGGCGCACGCTTTCTTCTTCATGTCCATCATACTTGTCAGTGGCTTATGATCACTATAGACCTTGAACCGGGTTCCCTCCAGGAACATGCGAAACTTCTGGCACGCGTATTTGATCGCAAGTGCCTCTAGTTCCGATATCGAGTAACGGGTCTCGCAGTCAGACGTGGTCCGGCTGGCCGTAGCGACGATTTTCCCGTCCTGTGTAAGAATAGCGCCGATTCCAGTTTTGCATGCGTCCGTCCGGACGATCGAAGGAAGATCCGGATTAAAATGTGCGATGATGGGATCGGACGCAATGGCGGCCTTGAGCGCGTCAAACGCCCCTTGCTCCTCCGGACCCCATTTCCAAGCCACACCCCCTTTCAGCAGTCGCGTGATGGGGGTTGCTATGATTCCGTATCCAATGACGTATTCGCGGTAAAAATTTGCAAGTCCAAGGAACACCTGGATGCCGTGTTTGTCTTTCGGAGCCGGCATGTTGACGATCGCCCGAATCTTCTCGGGGTCCTGCCGTGTTCCGCGTCCATCCACGATGTATCCGAGGATGCTAATCTCATTCGCCATGATCTGACATTTCTTGGCTTTGATCAAAAGGTCCTTGTCCTCCATCCGCCAGAGCACGGCGGTCGTCCGTTTCAAACACTCTTCGAACGACTCGCCATAAATGACCACGTCGTCCAAAAAAGCCAGGCACGTTTTCCATTTGAGGCCTGCCAGAGTGATATCCATTGCCCGTTGGAACACGGCCGGCGCGTTTTTTAACCCAAACGGGACTCGACGAAACTCATGGAGCCCGCCCCGGGTGATGAACGCCGTTTTCTCGATGTCACACTCTCGGACCGGTATCTGATGGTAACCGGCAACGAGATCCATCATTGTGAACCAGCTCGATTTCCCAATCGCGTGGATGACGTCAGCGATGTGTGGCAGCGGGTAGTTGTCCCGGATGGTGAGGTCATTCAGCCGACGAAAATTGATGCACGGCCTGCCCTCGGGCACACCCTTCTTCTTCGCGATTGTGATATTTGCCGACCACGGGCTCTCTGATTTCCGGATCACGCCGTCCGCGAGTAACTTGGCGACGTGTGCGTCCACCAATTGTTGTTTCGCCAGACTGCACCGGGTCGGTGGGACTCTAACCGGTTGAGCCCCTGGGATTAAGTTAATCTCAAGTTGGAATGGTACCCGTCCGCCGACAAATTTGTGATCCGGCATCGGGAAGCGTTTGTTAAACCGCCAAAAGAGTGATAACACTCTCTCCCGTTGCTCCTCCGTGAGCTTCGGGTTCCAAGTTGCGGACGCCATTTCCTTCAAGAAGTTGTCCCAGCGTGGGCCCTCTCTTGGTTCCTCGTCCGGGAGAGGCCGGACACTCTCGGGCTGTTTGTCCGAGTCGCCTGGCTTGTGATTGTCGGGTTCTGCCGACGCACATGATGCCTCCGGGGTGTCCTCCTCAAAGAGCTCTGGAAAGACATCCAGCACCATTTCGCTATATATTGCCTGAAATTTCGTCACCTGCTCCGGAGTCGGAACCTTGATGAATTCGTAACCCGAGCTTTTTCCGAGCACTGACTCGACGGTGAGCATCGATCCGACCAGATCCGCCTCCTCCTGGGTACCGATACGCTGGACCATCCCAATCGGTTTTCCCTTCAGGAAGTGGACCCGGTTCGGAGAATGGTTCTCCAACCGTATCCAGGCGCGTTGATTGACAATTTCCACCATGATGTCCGGGGCTATCAGCCGTCCGTCGTCCCGACACCATTCTTTTTCTTCGTTCGTCCAGTCCCACCAGTAGTCGTGCTTCTCTGACCTTGGGACATTGATGACCTCGGGCGCGAACACCATCTCCTCAGGTATGACCCCGTGGGACTTTGCGTCGTACCACAACCATTCACCCGTCGTTGGATCTCGTACTTGTTCCATCCGACCGATCTTTGATCGTTTGACGGTTGATCCGCATTTCCACTTGCGGCCGGGCGTGTTCGGCTGCAGGATCCTCGTTTCAATGATGTATGGGCCGTCCAAAACTCGAAAGTCGTCCGGAGCACGGACCGCCACTCTCCGAGCCTCGTACGGTGCCAGCTTAACGTTGGTCTCCAGTTCAATTGGAGCCCAGCCCCGGTACTCCAACCGCGGATCCCGATTCGAGATAGTGTGATCCGGTGGATTCTGGTTGTAATATTTCTCCCACTGCTGGACGGCTTCATCGTGATCCGCCCTGACCTTCTCCGGAATCGCGATTATGGGCACATCGGTTTTGTTGAACGACACTTTTGAAGTCGGGCGTGTCCGTTTCTGGCCCTGCCGGGACATGTTGGACTTAGATGGTTTTCTGGTCGGATCATAAGTGTGGGGTCCGGCAGGTGGCGAGATCTCGTCAAACTCCTTCCACACCTCTCGGTGTTTGGCCTTGATATCAGCCACGCGGAGCCGATGCCACGCCGTCAATCTTCCCTTCGTCCTGTCCACGTACAATGGAGATGGAGCGAGATCTAATTCGTTCTCGTCGCTCTCGGGTGACTTTGCCACCTTTTCCCGATCGTGCCCGGGTTCGGTCGGAGTGGCCCCGGACATTCCCAAAACAGCTCCCGGTCCTGTCGGAATTGCTTCCGACGTTACCCGGGCCATGTCCGGTTCAGCCGGAATCGCATCCGGTTCCGTCGGAACGGAACTACCCAGGAACACTCCATCTGCCTGACCAGGTAGAAAAGGAGCCCGCCCCGACGGTGGCGCCGCTTTTTTTGCTTTCCAAATCAGTGACTCTAAGGATTTCCGGGTTTTGAGGTCTTGTTGGCAGCCGACCCTTTTCCTGGTACTGGATTCTGGTCTGCAGTTGAGCTGATTCGTCATGCCCACTGGGTCCGGATTGTGTACACATCGTTCCACACGTTTTTTCTGTGGGTACTCCCACCAACCGTTCGTTCTTTCGCGCTGTCTATTCGGCGCACGTTTGTACCGTCGTGTCCAGTACTCCCTGGTCCAGTTCGATTCGAGCGGACTATTCCGTTGCCGCCAGTTGCTTACCCGATTCGAACACCACCTGAAATTGCATCGCTCTCCTTGTGGATACCCGCGATTCGAGGAATCGGACGGGCATCGCAAACGGTTCCGGTAGGGTCCGTCTCGTTTTGCGTGGCCAAACGGACCGTATCCGTGTGGGATCAAATCGGCGGGTATTTCGCCTGCAGGGACCGCCTCAGCCCAATCCATCCGACCGATCCGGGAGTGATATTGCAACGTCCAGTTACGTCGGGTTCTCACCATCCGCGGTGGTTTCCGACTGCCGTATTCCAAGATCGGCCATTCACTGCTGAACCATGCCTTCCGGCTCCAATCTTGGATCGTTCCCCATTCGTCGTCCGACCCTCGTTCCGTAGGTCCGTGGGCTGGTGTTGCCGGCCGGGGCTCCATGACTGGAGCGTCACACTCCCAAGACGACAGCAGTCGGTCGATCGCTGCCATCTCTGTCTGTTCCGTGTTTTCGCATTTTTCGACTTCGATCGGTTCGTCCGAGTCCGATGACTCGCTATCGGACTCCGTGTCCTGCTTGGTTTGGTCTTCTGACTCGTCCGATGACGCGTCCGAGTCCGACAACTCCGGGAAACCCGGATAGTGTGTCTTACCCGACACGCCGCCCACTCCACAGATTTCCAAAAAATCCTCTGCAAGACCCGCCCGATAATTCTTCATGGAGTCGCCGTCCGCGTCGTCCGAATCGAATCCGGTCGCGGTTCCTGCCCACGCACATGGGGCCTCCTGCTGGGCGTTGAGGTCTATGATTGGTAAGGTCCTCACATGTATGACATCACAATCCGACGAGTCCTGTGCCAGGACGTGTTCACCCCACTTCAACCGGCTCACACTCTGATAGTCGCGCACGGTTGTGCCGCCTCTCCAGTATGGCCAAGTGGCGGTGACGTCATCCCCATTGGGCGTGACACGTCCCGTCCAAGCTCCGTAGTGTTCGTCCGGATCAAACGACCGTCGTTGGCAGGGGTGGATCTCCTGCGCCGGATCCATTCCGGACAACGCCCCGATGCCTCCGGATGTGTCCCCGGTGGGTTCCGTGTAATGAACCAAGCGTCTCTTGATGATCGTTGTTCCGTCCCGGGTGATCCCCCGCACGACTTTGTGTAGGTACCGGTATCGATCATCCGATGTGGCCATAAGGTGGATCTGTTGTTCTCGACCCCAGTCTTCGAACTCCGGGGTTGGCCTGTAATAGTCGATCCGTCCCTTTCCAGGGTCATGGACGTAGATGGGGGACTCTAGGATGATTGCGAGTACCTGGAGTTCGTCTCGTCCGGGTTGGTAATCCGGTCGTTTCAACTCCTTCAACCGGTCCAACCACGCGCCCAACTCTGTGACTCGATGGCCCGGGTCCTTAATACCCTGCTTCTGGAGTTTGTCCCTGGCCTGAAGGTAATATTCTCCAGTGGGGCGGACCTCGTTCGGATGACTTATCAGGTATTCCGATACCCTCTCCCTGAGCCACTGTGCGTCCGTCATGGCGTCTTTGCGATAATGTGTGCGGACCGCTGGTAAGTCCGGCCTATAGTCGTCTCTCGGGCAACGCATGGCGTCCGATATGGCCCAAAACAGGCTGTCGTAAGCCGGGCAGTTCTTCTCCTCGGGGAGTACCGCGTTCAACTCGGCATACTCCGTAGCCTCCATCGGAAGGAACCTGTATTGATACAGTCGGCTTTGTTTCCGATCCGGTTGCGGGACTTGGTGCGTGACTTTGAGTATCCCTTTACCGGGTCTCGTCCACGCTAGTGGCAGTGGCTGTAGGGCTCGTCGTACTTGCTTGTGTTGACAACCGTGGCCTCGTGCACTGGCCGAAGATTCCACCTCGGCGTCTCCATCTGGGTTAAGTTTGTCCCCAAGCTGATGTTGTGTTTCCGGGCCCGCAGACTCGGTATCCGACCGACCATTCCCAACATCACCATCCGGATTCGACTGATCCTTTTCCGTGTCGGGTCTCGTTTTTTCCGTGTTTTGAGGAGGTTTCGATGATAACGGCCAAAACTCGTCGTCCGGCAAGTCGCAATTTTTCTCCCGGAGCTCGGCCCGCGTGGTACAGGAGTGGTGGTTCCACCCGTGGTTGCCGATCGTGTAACACACTATCCAGTTAGGGTGTTTAGGCGGCACCTTGCCAACTTCGATTTCACAGTCGTTCACGACCGCCATCTCCTCGCATTCTTTCATCAAGAGGTAATCGAGGTCCGCTTGCGCTACCTT